>JAOVVG010000044.1:9217853-9236050 GCA_028566375.1 Leptodoras nelsoni | reverse complement strand
ATGAATGAACTAGTTTTGATGCCTTCAGTGAGAATCTACAATGTAAATAGTCATGAAAATAAAGAAAACACATTGAAAGAGAAGGTGTGTCCAAACTTTTGGCCTGTACTGTATATAGATAGATAGATAGATAGATAGATAGATAGATAGATAGATAGATAGATAGATAGAGAGAGAGAGAAAGAGAGAGATAGAGAATCTGAACAATACAAATATAATTCTCAGTATTATCAAAACAGGTATGAAGTGGCTATATAAAGTTGTTTCTGTTCCATTGTGTAGTGAAAGTGTACAGAGTAAAGAAGTACAGTGGTTAAATGAGACATTTCCTTAACCTTTATAACAAACTTCTGTCTTCTATATCTGCTCTCTGGGAATTAAATTATGTTATCACATGGTAGACTCAGCTTATTAAAAAAAAAAGAATAAAAACAACCACACACACACACATTTCTACAAAAAAAGGCACCAGATGAAATAAACACCCAGAATGGAAATTGTACACAATTTGTTTTAGAGGTAGATATCACAAAACAGATCATTTCCTCCCACGTTATTTATTTTTTTTATTGAAGCATGGCATTCTTTTATAAGAACTCTCATCAGTTGTTTTGTTCTTTCTTTTTTTCCTTTAAACTTCGAGTCTTGATGTTTGTGTGTCACTTTGTTGTTATGTGGTATGTGTTAACCATGAAGCTCAAGAAATGAAAAACAAATGAAAACTAATGAATGTTTTGCTGCAGAAAATCAATTAGCTTCCTTTAATCTGAAATCAATTCATTAGTGTAACTTGGTGTACCCTGTAAATTAAAGTATTATATGAAGTAATTTTAGGCTTCATGAGGCACATAGCACACTAAATCCAAATCTCTCTTCTCAATCCAAATATTGTATATTCTGGAGCAGTTGAAGTTGAAATACTGCTGCTAACACTGTCTCAATGTGTTTTTTTTGTGTGTTTGCACAGACTCTCGGCCCCTGCCGGATGTAGCCATGACGGGGAAGTGTACGCGCGAGTGTGACGAGTATGGCCACTCAGACGCCTGCTGGATGCCAGTGCGCACTTCACCCGAGCGCAGGCCCAAGGCCACCCCTCCCAAACTCTCCACCTTCAACTCGAGCTCAGCCGGGTGCAGCGGCGCTGAACCAGCCACAAGCTCCGATCCTCATGCTGTGGCCAACGGAGAGCCCTCACACCTGCTTGGAGACCGCAACCGCAATCTCCTGAACAAGAAAATGGCCTCCTCCTCTTCCTCCTCCTCTGCCTATGATGCTTTTGGCTCGGCTGCCTTCTCTGCAAGCGACGAAGCGTCTCGGCCTGTTGAAGAGATTCCACTGGCACCCACAGGCGAATATAAACCCACACAATGTGGGACGCTCACAAGGCGTGAGGTTTACCTGTGAATGTCCCAGTCATGAGTCATTATTCAATCCAGCAATGACTCTTCGGCAATTTCAAAGACGCTCTTAGCGCCAAAGCCCAGTATGAAATGTGTGCTCATTTGATGCAAGCAGTGAGTAAAAGACATAAAAGCATGGATAACAGTTTTGTAGATGTGGAGGAGATGGAGGAGGAGGAGAGAAAGAAGGATAGAGGTGGAGAGAGAGGGATGCTGGTGGATGAGTCCTGTGTCATTCTGCTGCTAGCATTCCGGGCCCTCTGACTTTTCCCAAAGTGCTGCCTGGTTGTGTAGAATTCATCCCTAAGCATGCATGCAAAATCTAGCCCTTAATGACTTGGACAATACTTCATAGAACTTTTTTTTGTTCATTCTTTTTCTAATTAATGCTAAACAGATGACAAGACACAAGACTGGTGCTGTTTTATTTTTTATTTGTACTCTTTATTTCATCATTTTACTATTCCTGTTATGGGATTGAATTGAATTGAAGAGATTTTTTTTTTTTTTTAGTTTTATTCTTCATTGTATACTTATGCAATCTGTCCAAGCATTGGACTAGTTACACTGGACACCCATAACATTCAAAAGAGACACCAAAAACAACAAAACTGGCCAATCATGGACAAGAACTGATGCATAACATTATCCGTGATGGCAATGCGAGGCAAAGCAAAACCATTCCGAGAACATCCTTATGTACGAGTATTTACATCTCCAGTGACTGTAATCATTACAATGTGTTTGTAGATATCCAAACAGTGGCATACAAGCTGTAAATGGTGAACTTACACTGCAAGAAGCGAGTTTACCTGTGTGCCTAGCTGTGTTTCAAACACACACACACACACACACACACACACACACACACACACAGACACAACACACTCAGACACACTCGCAGGATCTCATGTGGGTGACGAGTTGTACATAACTACACTAAACATATTTGGGACACACGCTTTATACCTAAGCTGTCGACTCACCAAAAGCTCTGCCCCCCATCCTTTTCTCTGTACACTGCTGCATTGTTGGGGTTAGTGATATTTCTTGGCTCCCTGTTAGTGCTGTAATTCCTCAAACATTCACAACTCCAGGAGTCCTTCACATGATCTATGCCGTTTTCTGCTTATGTTGTCTAAGACTTAAACTGAAGCCCTTAGTGACCTATGGCACACAATGAGTTACACGTGCACACAAACACACATGGCACCTTACACACATGTATAGGACCTATCTGGCTATTATGATCTCTTGTTAGACAAATGACTAGCTACCAGGGGAAAGACTACAACGACTTGGTCCCAAGGGCCACATGCTTGGGCTGGTCCTGGAAAACATTCTCAAAGTATGAGTGTTAAATTGAGCAATAAACCCACAGGATGTAGAACTATTCATTCTCAATCACCCAATCACATCTAACTGAAGTAGAGAAGACACACCTGAAATGGCTAGTCTCCTAATCAAATCGGTGAATACCGATACACAAACACACAGAGGGCACGAGGATCCACCAGCTAAATAGATTTGTACAATCAAAACAGGTATCTTTACGATGTCATTGGGCTAAAACAGCGCTTGTGGCCATGCAAAAACTAATGTTGCCATTAAAAAAAACCAAAGTCCTGGTATTTGGTATAAACAACAAGCCAACTGAAAAACATCCTTGTTCTGTTGGTTTAACAGAAGAGACTGCGGCTAGACAAAACAGACGTTCGATGATGTCCTTTCTAAAACACACAATCTCTTAAATGCATACACATTCACATGTTAAGGTCTTGTGCTCAAATATCCTTCAAGTAACCAACCCAAGTATGTGGAAGTGTACACTTCTAAGGCTCAAATCCTGCCTTTAAACTTGGGTGACAATAATCAGATGCAATGGAATTCCTCTTTTGTAAGCTGGAGAACCCCGAGTCTGAACGGACTGCACTTTTTTTTGTTTCCACGCAGCCTGAATCTATAGTCTGTGTGTTCTACTTGTCGTTAAAAGAAGTGCTCTGATGCTTATCCACTGTATACAGAAATATGTACTTTTTATTGCACGTTTAAGGGATTTTACTTCAAATAACACGAAGGCAAAAAAAAAGAAAAAAAAAATGAAATGGATAAAAAAAAAACTTTTACTGTGTGATCTTGGAGGTCCATTGCTTGCTTTTGTTATAAACAAACATTATAAACAGACATGTAGTATGGCTTAGATTATCAGTTTGACAAGAATGATAAATGAAATATGTATACTACAACGAGTCATCGGTTTATTTAGCGTCACACTTTTGGTAAATGTTTTCATTCTTCTGATGAAACATCTTTTTTTTTCTGTCTCACTTTACCGTACACTCGAAAAGATTACTTGTCACATCACACATTTATCATTTATAGCAGAATCCGAAACGAATCCTCATCATGACAGCCATCATGATTTAAAGTTTTGTCTGTTTTTTTTTTTTTTTTTGTAATGACCCCTTTGTCCGACTTCATTCGTATTTCTTTCTCTATCCTTTCCTGTGCCACTTTGTATATTTAGAATGCTTCTGTAAAAAAAAAGAAAAAAAATCAAAACAAAACCATAGCGTGAATGCAAAATATGCAACTGTGCCTTTTTATACCGTTCTTGGTATGACCCGTCGTTTTAACTATAGTATAAAAACAGAGATGGATGAAGGATGTTATATGGGGAAAAGACACACCCTGTTTATATGATATTGAAAAGAAACACAAAAAACAAAGCTTTTATCTTGTGACTTCTTCATGTTAGATCGGTCAAATGTTGTCAAGTCTATCAATAAGTAACAACTGTACACATTTTAGGCAATCTCCTAGCATATGAATCCATCCGATTTCAAATTTCGCATGATTACTTGACCAAACCACTATTTATATACATTATATAAAAAAAAGTGTTGCTAATGAGGTCATCATAGTCATGAATAGTATGGATAATGAAATTATCAGTAAAGTAAATACGGCATTAGTTTAAGCTCAATGCAGAATGAAGAGCTAAACTAAGTTTGTCTAGTATAGACATTAAACTGATTGTCTAGTGGTTTTACTAAACGCTACCAGGCTAAATAGGCGATGCTAAAGACCAGCTGGGAGAACAGAGAGCTATATGGAAATGTGTGCTGGCAAAACATACACCTCTGTGGGAGAAATAAGCATTTGTAGACAGGCAAAATACTATATTGCATATAGCACTATATTACTATACAGATAAGAAATGTCACTTTGATCGGAACAAGAGATAAATAGTGAAGAGTGCAAAAGAAAGACCAGTTGTATCTAGGAGAAATAGATAAGCTTTGACCATTAATGATAAAGAATATTTTCTACTCTTAGCAGAGATTAGATTTAAGGCAGCATCGCTGAAAGCAGAAATTCTGTAAGTCCAAATCCTTCTCACAAGTTGAGGTGTTTGTTCTGTCAGCTTTGAACTTAAGACGAAACCTTAAGTTGTCTGACGTTTCACCCCAAGCGGAGAGATCTGTACTATTTTCCATACTCTACTTGTCCTGCGACTTGGATGTTGATGTAGAATTGATGATCAGTTTTAATCATTGTTTTATTAGGAGTCACTATGCACGCAGCTTAGCTGAACATGGCAAAATGTACTGAACGCTGAAGTCCACCTCTATTTATGAACTATTTTACTTAATTTAATTTTTGCTTTTGTACAGGTATTTCTGTAAATAAATTGCTTGTCATTTTTTGTCTCTGCAGAAATTAAAATACAACTATTAAAAAAAAAATCGTCTTCCTTGCTCATTAATCAACGCACAGCAGCACAGAAGACATTTATTTTGTCTGACATCCTCTTAATACATTATTAACATAAAGGCCGGAACAAATAAATTTTATATTCTCTTAATTATACAGTTGTAAGACTTATAAAAAAAAAGAAGAAAAATGATTAACACTTACGAGTAGAGAGGTTGTAGTAAAATCGTTATCACTGTTAGAATTCCTTTTACATTTTTATACACCATCCAAATCTAAAAAGAGCTGACTTGTGCTAGGCTATTATCAGAGTTGCTGAAGTCCAAATGTAGTATCTACAGTATCTACAATGGGAAAGTTCATAGTGTTAAGAAACAGATTACTCACAAGCTTAAACCAATTTTCTGTGCACCTCATTTAGATAATTAAAAAATGCCTTTTTGGTTGCCATGATTGTCTTGAATAGAAATCTCAGAGACAGTTATTTTTCAATACTGTTAAACATAAGTGCATGCCTTTAAACCTAGAAAATGCAGACTGATGAAGCAAACAGAGTATTTATGTTGAGCATTCAAATACACATCTAATAAGAGTTTAGTATAATGTCAATGCACATATCATTGCATGAATAGTCCTAGTTTTAATTACACATTAATCACTGAAAATGTGGTTTAATTGTCAGTATGGATCCCATTCTCATGATTTAAAGCTTATAAAATCGCACTTATCCTATTTAGCTTTTTTTTTTTTCCTCAGCAGGCACTTATATGCACAACTTCTAAACTACTAAATCGAGGTCATAAAATCATAACGTGTGCATTAGATGTAGGCTACTTTATCGTGGTTTTAATTTTAAATTTTGTGAAATCAAAAACTTCCCACTTTTTGACAGCCAACTTGGCCAAGCACTCATCTGCTACACTGACAGCAGGTTAAGTGAATAAATAATTTTATCCAGAACAAATTCAATCCTTGAGAAGCTCTGTGTCTGATTAAGATTCTGCCTGCTCCAATCTGTATTTTAAATGAATATTACTATTAAATATTAATAGTGTCATATCACTGTATTTGATACAGGCAGCAAGTGGAGCTCATCTTTTGAGTGTATTTATAGTCCCCTTGCACAGTCCCACATTACTGAGTGAATACAGCTGAAGCCTGTAGTCTGATGTTTGAATATGAGTGTGTGCTCAAGGCTTCATCGTGTCTTTACAACTG
The DNA here is from genome assembly GCA_028566375.1 of Leptodoras nelsoni. Classification (NCBI taxonomy): domain Eukaryota; kingdom Metazoa; phylum Chordata; class Actinopteri; order Siluriformes; family Doradidae; genus Leptodoras; species Leptodoras nelsoni. The sequence continues at coordinate 9,229,715 of JAOVVG010000044.1, read as the reverse complement.
TGCAACAAAACACTGAATGCTTTTAAAATGATTGGGATGAGTAAAAACATCCCTGGCCTCTTTTACTTTTTTGCACATTGCAGCTACTGTAGGGCCATCATGTCTATCTGCTTTGTCTGTTTCTATGTTGATACATGAACTGATTACCATAGAGTTTATTAGTATTTCTCTCTGTTGCATTCCCTAAAACTAAGGAGTTTTTGATATCCAAACAAAGCATCACCAAATCACAAATTGCACTGCCCCTAAATCCAGTAAAAGTTGATGTAATATAATTAGAAATGATTTGATTTAAGATTGCATCACAATTCATAACTGTGCTAGTCAGCTCTTGCAAAAGTTTGGACTATTAGTGCCTGTCTATTGTCATGGAAATAAGTCTTCAAAACAGACACGCTGAAATATTTATTCAGACCTGCTGCTATGAGACAGAGTTATACCTCCAGTACTGATTCATTGATTTACCCCTAGTTATTACCAGACCTTGCAAACTGTGAGTTAACACTTTCCAAAAATAAGAGACCAAGCTAGAAATGATTTATGATATCTATGTATATTGCACTGTAAAACAGAACATACAGTGTGAAGTGATTTTTGGCTACCCTGCAGAAAAAGACTAAAGCAAAACAAATGTAAATGAATGACACTTTAATTAACATCTATTCATTGTATTTTTGGTGAATTGGCCCAATTTCTCTTGTACATTTCTGCCGAATGTTACTGATTTATGGATTGTTTGATAAGTCATGCAATACTGAATCATGAGAGTGTACCTTTTACCTTTATGGAAGACATATTACACTGTCCACTACATGGCCAAAGGTGTGCAGAAACTTGACCATCACATCCATGTGTTGTTCTTCTCCAAAATGTTGCCACAAAGTTTTAGAGAATGCATTTGTATTCCCTTTACTGGAAATAAGGCGCATAAACACGTTCCAGCATGACAACGTGCCTGTGTACAAACCAAGTGCTATGAAGACATAGTTTACTAAGGCTGGTGTGGAAGAACTCTTCCTGCATACATCCCTGACCTCAACCCCACCGAGCATCTTTGGGATGAACTGGAATGCTGACTGGACCCCAGGCCTCCTCATCCAACATCAGTGCCTGCCCCACAGCCACACTCCACCATACACTCGCTATTCACTTTATTAGGAACACCTGTACACCTGCACATATTGCACATGCAGTGATCCATTTAGCTGATTATGTGGCAGCAGAACAATGCAAAAAAGTGTGAGTGTGATCTCAGTGATTTGTTAATGCCAGATGGGCTGGTTGAGTATTTCAGAAACTGCTGATCTCTTGGGAATTTCACACACAACAGTCTCTTGGGTTTACACAGAATGGTGTGAAAAAAACCTGTGAACAGAGGGTGAAAGACCTTGTTGTCTGTGCCCACTGTAGCCTCAGATTCCTATTCTTAAATGACAGGTGTGAAATCGTATGTGGCATTCTGCTGTTGTAATCTATCTGCCTCAAGGTTTGACCTGTTGTCTATTCTGAGATGCTTTTCTGCTCACCGTGGTTGTAATGAGTGTTTTTTTTTGCAGTCACTGTACCCTTCCTGACAGCTAAACCAATCTGTTAATTCTCCTCAGACCTCTTTAATCAACAAGCCATTTCCATCTGCAGGAGTGCCACTTATTGGATTTTGTTTCATTTTTTTGATTATGCTGTATAAACTCAAGAGACTGTTTAATGTGAAAATCCCAGCATTGTCTGAAATACTCAAATCCATCTGGCAGCAACAAATTCCAAATCACAGAGATTACATTTTTACCCATCCTGATGTTTGATGTAAACTTTATCCAAACATTTGACTTGTATCTGCATAGTTGTATGTATTAATATGTTGTCACAGCAGATTATATGCACACAATAACATTTCTGATTTATAGAGATGTATTTTGAAATTGTGACCTTTAAAGCTGAAGAAAAGATGCCATATGCAGCCAATACACTAATTATCCAGTGTGATATGTTCTATTACTACATGTTTATTTGGTCTACTTGTCCCTCTGGACATTCTTCCTGTTCTCTGCAAGGCCAGGTGATATCTCATTGCCAGTGTGATGGATTGAGTTCTTGTTATGGGCTGATTCAGGATCAGTGGTCCACAGCTGTTTTATAGACCAGTATGACCTCAAAACCTGACTGCTTCAGCTTTATTGCTAACTGTATTGCTAAAAATTATTGCAAAGCTCCCTTAATGTTAACAGGACAAACCTTAAAATCGAACAACAATAAACCACAGGTAATGTAATAAAGGTGCAGACAGTACAGTACACATGCAGTAATTGCAGCTAGTTTCAATGTAAACTAATTAACAAGAACTAATATTTATTTTATTCATGGCTTAAAAAAGGTCCACAATGTGAACTGATCATTTAGTTAACATGTTCTTGGTGGTTAATTGTCAGAATTTATAATCGCAGCAGCCGAATAGTGGGTTCCAGCAGTTACACCCAGGGACCCGAGTTCACTCGCATTCAGTAGCAGAGTTTAATTTATGGTAATATATATATATTGACTTATTATTATTCATGAACAAATGAAACAGTGGTTAATACATGCACGCTTTATTTAGTTAATTTTATGCATCAATTACGCAAAGGTTAAATATTCTGTTAATGTTGAATATGGTTATGGTTAAGCTAAAATTCATGGTTTATTGATTTTAACAAATGAAGTACACAATGCTTTTTACAGAAAACAATATTATATATATTATATATATATACAAACAACATATTAATAAAGGAATTCACACTGATTGTTTAGTTATAGATAGAATTATTTAGCTAACTTGTAAGCAAACATCAGATTAAGTGGATTTTGTAAGCTCTTTCAATAATATACCATTTTTAACCTAGAACAAATGATTGGTTATTCAGAACAACTGTATACCAACTTATCCATGCACTTTCTAATCAGCCAATCGTGTGGCTACAGTGCAATGCATAATATCATGCAGATATGGGACAGCAGCTTTGGGTAATGTTCACATCAACCATCACATCAACCATGTGATCTCCGTGATTTTGACCATGGTAGGATTTTAGGTGCCAGATGGGCTGGCTTGAGTATTTCCATAACTGCTGATCTCCTGGGATTTTCAAGTGCGGCAGTTTTTAGAGGTTACACAGTATGGGACAATAAAGGAAAAGCATCTAGTGTGCAGCAGATTGAAAAGCTCTGTTGATGAGAGGATCAATGGAGAATGACCAGAATGGTTTGACCAGATGGAAAGGCTACAGTAACTCAGATAACCACTCTGTACAATTGTGGTGAGCAGAAAAGCATCTCAGAATGCACTACATGTCAAACCTGGAAATGGATGCGCTAAAACAGCAGGAGGCCACATCGGGTACCATTTCTGTCAGCCAAGAACAGAAAGCTGAGGCTACAATTGTTACAGGTTCACCAAAACTGTACAGTTGAAGACTGGAAAACATAGGTCTGATGAATCTCAATTTCTGCACACAGGTGGTAGGATCAGAATTAGGCACCAACAACTTGAATCCAGGGAGTCAATCTGCCTTGTTTCAACAGTTCAGGCTGGTAGAAGTGGCGTAATAGAGAGGAATGTTTTTTGGAACACTTTGGGCCCATTAACATCAATTAATCATTGGTTGAATGCCACCGGCTATTTAAGTATTGTTTGCTGACCATGCACATCCCTTCATGGCCACAATTTACAATCTTCTAATTACTACTTCAAGTATGTCACAAAGTTAGAGTCATCTCAAACTTGTTTAATAATAATAATAATAATAATAATAATAATAATAATAATAATTATAATTATAATTATTATTATAATACATTCAATGTATATAGCGCCTTTCAAGATACCCAAGGACACTTCATGAACATGATATTGAGTTCAGTGTTCTTCAATGGCCTTCCCAGTCACATGATCTGCATTCAGTAGAACACCTTTGGGATGTGGTAGTGGGATGAATGCGGTAGAGGAATGTTTTGAACAATTTGACGAATCCGTGTCATGATGACTTGAGGGCTGTTCTCAGAAAGAAAGGCCCTATGCAATATTAATACAGTGCTCCTAATAAAGTGTAATTATTTAATACTGAGGTGCCTAATTTTGGTATATAACATCACTTTAGTATATTAGTGTATACTCAACTACATGAAATGTATTTATATACTGTACATTTGTCAATGATTGATTCATCGCTTGTAAATCATAAGTCAATAGTGTATGCACAAAATGTCAGTTATATAAACTCTTTCTTAAACTCATTCCCAAATTATGAATAAATATGATTTTGTATTAGTCATGTACTAATATAAGTTATTACAAATTGTTCACTGAGTGTTACTTATGTGGTTAACGTTGTTGTATTATTGCTATATATTGTATGTATTGCAACCTGCAATCGTGGTGTTCTGAATCAGTGGTGTTCTGGATCAGTGTTGTACACTCTTGACCAGGTGGAGTGATTAAGCTTTAGTTGTCACTAGTGTCATTAACTATGGATTACTTTTCCTTGTTTACAGCTACCTAGAGGCACATTCAGTTCTCCATGTGTAGACTATAGATTCTACACAATACAATACTGATTATTTGGCGCCGTCTATATATTGCATATAAATTATTTTTGGGGCCTGAAAATGTAAAATGCACTTGAATCCATGGCCCAGAGTAGAAATTTATGAAAATGCAACCCTTACGTTGTTGAGAGGACATGCAAATACATAACCTTTTGAAAATTATAAGAACATGGCTCCACTTTGTGCATGGCACATGTATAGTTTGTATACATGTATACATGTGTTTGTATACACCATGCTGGAGGAGACAGCCTTTGTACTTGTAGTACTGATGAGCTTACTAGAAAACATCACAAATATGCATACCAGCAACAAGAACATCTGGCGAGCACACTTTCAGCTCAGCTTACCGTGTTCTTGAAGTGTTTCAAAATTGGTTCAGTCCTGGAACTGAACTGTGGGAACTTTTTGTACCCAGTGCAGCCAACACTAGGCTAAAAATGACAGTATAGACCTACACCTCTAGGTCTTGGATAGGCTTAGTTAGTTCACCTTTAATATGTGATAAGGATACATTGTGTGTGTGTGTGTATGTGTGTATGTGTAAAAGAGAGAGAGATAGAGAGATAGTGTTAGCCTAGAGATACACTATTAAGCAAAGATACACAAGGCTATGCCTTGCAAACAGTGCATCATCCTAACATTTGGGCAAACACCCCAAAAATGAAATATTATATATAATAAAATTGCTCACTTTGCTGTAACCTATAGTGGCTCATGCAAAACCTTGTCTATATGAGTGTCTGTCCTTTTTAAAACATACAATAAATAAGAAAGCATTATCTCTTTCTCTATGGTATGGATGCAATTGCTGTATAGGATAAAGTTTGCCGGTCAGGAGGTTGATTAATGTGCATCAGTGGTACAAAGGACATAGTGTCCTACTGTTGGGTTTGTATATTTGAGTGGACCTGAAAGATGCTGCACTGCTCTGAAAGAGCCCTTCTCTCTATATATATGTTTATGACTTCTAAAACAGTCAGCTCCAATTTCGAGCTCTTACCTGAGGTGATGGTTGCTTGGTTGCTCACTTGTTTATGATGTATCGAGACATTTATTTCTCTCTTCTCCTACAGGCCAACAATATCTCAGGCTACTAGCATAACAATGATAGTAGTCATAGCCTGGATACATTTGTCACCATTGCCCTTGGCTGTAAGTTCCAGCACTGATATCTCATCTTTCTCGAACTGTAGCTGCTTCTTTTTCTTGCAGGCTTGCCGCCCCTGGCTAATTGATGATTATATGTTCTATGCATGACTGAAGCTTGGATGTTCTGGGCATTTGGGGTAACTCCACATCTGAATTCTTCTTTCTTCTTTGCTCTGAGGCGCTCACAATGCTTGCACACATTCCATCCTAGCCTAGGGAATCTTTCCTGAAACATTCTTAATACTCATTGCTTTGGGTACATGGAAGTCAAGCACCATAACTATAGTTATCTAACTGTAAGGCATTACCTTCACTACCTGAGCTCTTGATTAAATATATAGTAAATTGGAGGAAAATGTACAAACATTGGAGCCACATTGACAAATAAGATCCAGCTATAAGCCAAGTGAACCACTGGCTAACATACTAGTCGTTCAAGATATGGACTGAGAGAAACATGTTGAAGCATGTAAGTCAATACTCTGCAGGGTCAATGCAGGGTACACAATTAATAACACCATTGATTATCTCCCATGGCTAGTACACACGCAATAATTTAGTGAAATAAAATTGCCTCTCCTCTTTAAATTTGCTAAAATCAATTGTTGATTGGGAATTAAATATACCAATGACTGCCAAAAAACATAATGTTACCAAAGAGAGTAAACACAGCACTGTTTTCCAAGGATTTATGGTTTTCTAATATTTTTTACTTTTTTTTTAGGTTTTTTTTTTTTTTTACATTATGGAGTAATTCAATCATGGACAGTTAGCACTTTGTAAAATTGACTTTGCTGCTTGTGCACACAGCCAATACCCTATATTTCCTCCAGTATAAGATGAAATCAAAGTTTTATGTGCTGTGGAAATGAACAAATAAACACTGCGATGAGAAAAGTCTTGCAATAACTGTTTATTTAATTGAGATGATATAAATTCTATCATGGTTTATTTGAGGGAATACAGGACCCAGGAGATGATATTGGTACAGTGAATAATATTGTATTAAATGTAGGAATGTAGGAGGGAAAAATATCCAAGAAATGGGCAGCTAGTGCATAAATGTTTCAAAACTGAAGAGAGTGAGAGAGAGAGAGAGAGAGAGAGAGAGAGAGAGTCTTTTTACCAAGCTGCGAGGTATCCCACCTGATCTTTCTAAACTAAGTGAATAAGATAATATAGGAATCTTTCATAATCTATATAATTTGGACCAAAAGGCTAGTATTTATACATTTTAAATATATGTTCAATTTATCATAAGCTTTTTGCAGAAATCACCCACAAATGAATCTTCATTTACATTTATGGCATTTGGCAGACAACCTTATCCAGAGTGACTTACATTTATCTCATTTATACAACTGAGCAGTTGAGGGTTAAGGGCCTTGCTCAGGGGCCCAACAGTGGCAGCTTGGTGGTGGTGGGGCTTAAACCCCCAACCTGCAAGTCAGTAACCCAACACCTTAACCACTGAGCCACCCCTGTCCCTGTCATCTTCATATGACGTGCTTAAACCAGATCCTTCTTGAAAACCCCAAATGCCATTTGCTTTGTTCCTCATTTAACCTTCTGGTTGGTAATAGGACACTCATAACATGTCATGGCTTACTCAGCTAGAGTAATGCAGTATGATTTAATTTGATTTGATTTGATTCAACACATATGATTCAATGTGATACAACAAGAATATGATGTTATGCAATTCAGTATGGCCGTGCAAGACTTGGCCACTGACAGCAGTGGAAATAAGAGCATACGCTTGAGAGAGGAGGAATCGATCCAAATCTAATATTATTGGTCACATTTCTAAATAATTAAAGGCCTTGACTAATAATTAAATAAAAATAAATTGGATCAGATCGTAATTCTATCTGGTGCATGCTTTTTTTTCTGAGCAATCACACTGTGAACGTTCACACAGTACACAGTAAACTTGGTGAATCTTATCATCCCTAATCAATAGAGTACTATTGATTAGGTCTGGATCTGAAATTCTGGTTCTATGAGGCACAAGTTTATAGTCTATAGATAATCTACTACAATCAAAATAATAAAAATAGACCATGCAAATAAAATGAAAGCACAAAGGGATAAGGTTATAATTTCTAGCTGCCATATGGGGACTAATATGGACAAAAAAAGTGAACAAAATTGTTGATAATGTATCCCTGGATGCTCCACTGAGTATCACCAGCCAGCAGTGATATTGTTGAGAATTATATTGTTGCTGGTCATTTGTAAAATAACATTTGAATTTTAGTAAAGATAAAATTGCTATTAAATCTTTTTGTTTACTGTTTGTATAGTTTCCCAATCGGACGGATAAAGTGTTAGCCATTTGCCGATAAGCATTGTAAAGTTAAGATCATCTTAAAACTGTTTTAGTGTGAAGGAGTGAAGTCTTTTTTCAGAAACTTCACCAAGTTTGTTTATTGCCACAGGAAACCAAGTCATAAAAATAAATAGACACAGACAAGCCTTTATACAACAGCAATGTGGAAAAAAAAGAAAAAAAAAGTTAGCAGTGGGTGTTAAAGTGAGTCTCTCAGGTACAGCTATAGAGATGTTTCACTTAATAAAGTGGCCAGTGAGTGTATAATCACCAGGAAATTACATTTCACAGTAGATAAAGATTAATTCTATCACTAAAGCAGTACACGACCCACCTCTAGATTTTAAACACATACACTCTAACCTACCGAATAGGTTACCACAAATATACTGGACTGCATATAGCATACTCTATAGTAGGTGCAGGCAGTGAATTCTACGGTGGTCCTGAGAGATCAATGCACTACAATATTTTTGCAACTTAGATATTATGAAATTGGCAAAGCATAAATTTGACAATACATGCACAGCATTTAGAAAGCACACCGCAAATTAGGACGACACAAACATTACAGAACTGCACTGCAATTACACCAAACAATAATGGAAGTGTTTCCAGAGGACATTTAAAAGTGATGAACACTTCTGGACATGCTTGTGTTTTTGTGACTCATGACATTATTGAAGTCAGCTATCTTAATGAGCTAAAATGTACATGTTTTTGGTTCAACATTGTATTCGCATGATTCAGATGTTATTGAAATAAACACCATTACCCTAGCATTCGCGTTTGTCTTCTTATTAGCCTGACAATTTAAATAACCTGACGAAAAACACTTACAGTTAAGCTTATTTTAGCTCACCACTGACAGATAATTCAGTGAGATCATTAACTTTATGAGTCACCAAAAATAAGCATGTCCAGACGTGTTCATCACTTTTAAGCGTCCTCTGGAAACACTTGCACTGTCATTTGGTGTAATTGCAGCATGTTTCTGTCATATGGTTAGTTTGAATTCGCAGTGTGTTTCTGTAATGTATTGTGTTGTCTGAATTTGCAGCACATTTTCTAAATGCTGTGCATATGTTGCCACATTGATGATGCTTCGTTAATTTGTTTGGGTTTTTTGTCTATTTTCATGTGTTTTATTAGGTTGCAGTGAGCTCTCTGAAAAATTCTCTAATCACTCACAAAACACTGCTCAAAGTTTGATTTCTTAGCCCATTAATCTCCTATAGAGATTAAAAGGGTCCCCCCTCCCCAGTTAAGATTGGACCTGATCTAAGATTAGGTTTTGAACACTATGTGGATTATTGCCTAGAAACTCTTTTCAGTAATGGACTGGAAAAAAAAGTTCAATCTTTTGACATCAGAGGATTTGTACTTTGGGAAAGTTAAAAACATTTAAACAGGTTTAAAAGCAGATGGAAATGAGTCATGACGAAATATGTACTAGATTCTTGTTTCCGTGCATAGACATCTTTGGGTCATAATTAGGTGTCTGAGCATAAGGGGTCATGATGTTCTAGCAGTGACATCTATAACCAGTGTTTGTCCTAATTATCCAATTAATCTTTCCTATTAGATGTAACATACAGTTCCCATAGAGATGGACACAGTGGGGTGTGTGAAAGGATAGATACATAGAGAGAGAGAGCGAGAGAGAGAGAGCGAAAGAGAGAGAGGGAAGAGAGAGAGAGGGAGAGAGAGAGAGTGATAGGGCTTAGTGTCCAGTGTGGTGCAAGTAGGTCACTGGAGGAGATTAACATGCTATGATCCCTCTGGAGATACATTAGCAGTCAGGAAGATTGAGACCTAGACATGACAACCAGCTTGAAATGTCTTGCAGTATTTAACATTCATTAACAGTTCGTCTTTTTCAGTCATTCCGCACATGGGAGCATGAATAGAAAAAAAAAATGATGAAGGACCTAACATAAATCAGTATGATGTAGCTGCTGTCTAGACTAGGGTTTCTCAACTGCAGAACTGAAGAATCCCCAGAATTCAAAGTTTCCTAACTTCCAATATGGCTTGTTGAGCCCAACAACTAATTATTAAGCCTTATGAGAAATCAGGTATGTTGAGGGCAAGGAATTCTTGAAACAGTACAGGTATGTTGAGGGCTGGCTGCACTTGAGGCATCTGGTCATATTGCTGTCAGCCAATATACATCAATGTCAAAAATGCAGGGTGAAAAATGAAAATCTGCAGGGTCAAAAATGAAAATCTGTATTATACAGGGTGAGCCAGAGAGACCTACCAATATTTGAAATGAAATATCACGAAAATTATTCATAACTTTTATTTGAAGACATTTGAACCATTACACTAACCCTTCAATGCCATTTTATTTGTAGTATTCACCATGCGCTTGTTTTGAGAAAATTCCTGAAGCAAGAGAATGTTTCCGAACTGTGGACTTATTACAAATGCATGCACTCTTTCATAATTTTCTGGCCTTCTAACTGTACGTGGCTTGCTGAGTGGTTTCGTTTTCAAGGCAGAAGTGACGAGACGAGGAATATCGAACTTAATGCAAAATAGCTGTTGAGTAGCAATCACATAGTCATCATTAAAAAAAAAAAATCAAAAGGAACGCGCAATGTTGAGCTGACTGCTACTCCATGTTCACTAAAACGGCATCAGTTGAGCTGATGTTTCCCCAATTTAGCATCTGAGAGGCTCACCCTGTATTATTAGGCTTACATTACTGATACTGTGTGTACACAGAGCTAATAGGCATTAAATGTCCATGATAACTAGAAAAGAGACGAGTGTTTAAATTAAATGTTAAATAAATCTTTAAATAATGTTAAGAGTGTGACACATTCCTAGACATTATTATATATGACTGCTACAGCTAATGCTTGTGGTCACAGAGTTTTTGCCATTTTTTAACCAATTTGTTAATGTTTGTCAATATCATACAATTAGACCTCACCAATCCACATGAAACATGTAGCCCCACAAGTCTTATATGGAATACAAGGGTTGTGGACCTAGGTGTGTGTTGCTTTTTGTGCTAGTGCCAGCTGAAAAGGGCTAGGTTCAAAGCACTTTTTGGGCAATAACTCAAAAATAGTTTTGCCAAAATAACAAGCACTTTCTACGGCAAGTTGCCCTCTGCGAGAAACATCACTCTAGCTCATTACGATTCATTTGTGGAATAGTGCTACCTAGTAAAGAATGTTCAAAGCAAATATCTAGCAGTTCACTGGCCAATATCTTGTAATGAAAAGGCTCAAACATCATGAAATTTCATGTCCAGCATTCATCTGTACCAATGTCCAAATCTCATGACATTTGTTCCATAGGGGGCACTGCAACTGACACATTTTAATGTCTCAAGATACTATTACATTTCACATTGTGTATCACTACAGCATTCTTTTGACACAGTGGGCAGTGTAGCTCAATGGTTAAGATGTTGGACTGCTGACCTGAAGGTGGTGAATTCAATTCCACACCACTGCCACTGTTGGGTCCTTGAGCAGGGCCCTTAAACCTCAGTTGCTCAGTTGTGTAAATGAGATAAATGTAAGTTACTATGGATAAGGGTGTCTGCCAAATGCCACTACAATGTACAGTAAAGGGCAAAAGTTTGGACACACCTTCTCATTCAATGCGTTTTCTTTATTTCCATGACTATTTACATTGTAGATTCTCACTGAAGGCATCAAAAAAGCAAGTCATGCGTCACACGTCACACGTGGAGTTATAACTGAAAACATGTTTTATATTCTAGTTTCTTTAAAATAGCCACCCATTGCTCTGATTACTGCTTTGCACACTCT
>JAOVVG010000044.1:9100808-9111080 GCA_028566375.1 Leptodoras nelsoni | reverse complement strand
TCATTCATAATATAATTCATAATATAAAATAATCATAATATGAATTTTAACAGTTGTCCAATAGGGCTGTCGGCTGTATTGTAAATAGTCATGAAAATAAAGAAAAAGCATTGAGTGAGAAGGTGTGTCCAAACTTTTGGCCTGTACTATATAGTCTTAGGCCATGGTATGGTGAGACCCTTACATAAATTAACATAAATAACAAGCTAAATTTATATTTACAATTTGTTTACAATACTTGCAAATAACAAAGATAAACACTTCTGGAGCCCCAAAAAGTGCATCATATGAATTATCATTTAAATTTGGCAGTTGATTATGAGGTTCTGCCTCTTTGAGAGTTCAGTCAATCATAAAATGGAGAAGCTATGTGTCTAATAGGGCAAGCAAATAGAGCACTATCCAATAAAAGTTGAGATACAGTATATTTTTTCTAAGCAAAACCCATACACCCATTCACTTCCAGAAACACACGGCTCCCAGGCAGGCCTGAAAATTGCGTATTTAAAGCCTCTTGTCCAATAAGCATTAATCTTGCTTCCAGTAAAACACAACATACTTGAATCTGCTATAGAAGTCCTTAGAAGCACAGCGTCTCTGAATTTATATCAGTGCTGTGTCAGGGGCTTCAAAGGAGATTTTTATACAAGCTGCACTTTTCACCAAAAACACTTTGCATTAAATAAGTGAACAACTAAATATTACACTAAGCTATTTGATTATTTTTATTTATTTATTTATTTATTTATTTATTTATTTATTTATTTATTTTCTTAAAATGTCTAATTCCTCCAAGAATGTTCAATAATATACAGTATATACTTTGGTAAGCATTTCATTGCTGCATTTTAATTGCATTTTTGTGTCACCCAGGCTTTCCATGTCTTAAAGCAATTGTGTGTGCAATGATTACTGTACAGTATATGTCTTATGGCTTAGGGAGTGTTGCTCATACACCATACAAGTTCCTGCAAATTAGCTGTATTAAAAACACAATGTCATATTAGAAATAGCACATTAATATAAACCAGTGATTTGAATTACAGTTGCCAGTCTGAGCTGATGTTATAGAAAATGATTCAACCATTCAGATTCAAGAATTCCACAGTGATTCCACTATAAATACTGATAAAGTATAATAATAACAATAATGAGGCCTCTAAAAAAGTCTAGCCAACAACGTCTATTAGAATGTGAAACTTTGTATTGCATTTTTATTGTCCTCACTAATGACACACCAACTTTATTTTTTTAGACTTCTCCAAAACAATCGTCTGTTCTACCACAAAGGCTGCTGCACTCCAATTATAGGTTTTACGTCTACAGGGATAACAAAGCAGCCCGACATTTTTTCAGCTCAATGCAAGCAACGAGTGGCTAAATGTCACAGTGATGTGGGCTCTATAGTGAGGTGATATTGGCTAAGCCCAGAATTCCAACAATAACCTTTGTTGTCTTCCTCACTGGTTCACAGTGTGGTGTCTGAATGGATCCCAAAGATCTGATTAATGAACCACCATACAACTGCAACCAGAATTAATGGCTTTTTAGCTTTGTGTCTGTGTGTGTCTGTGCATGAGAAAGAGAGAGAGATATTACAGTATAGCATATGTTACTTTATTTGAAGAGAGGCAATTAGATCCTTTGCATATTTTTACCCAGAAGCTGGTATCTGGCCATGCTTTCTCTTTATCTATTTACTAGGATTTCATGATCATAGTGGATTGACATGTGGATCGATCTGATGATAAAATGCTCCTCCAAGTTGCCTGATGTAGTTCCCCAGAATTGGTCTTAATGGATAAGATATTTTCTGAAGAGTGTTTCTTTGTCTGGAGCAGGAAAAGGAAGGGAAGATGGAGAGAAAAGCAGAGAAAAAGATACGAAGATAGGAGATGATTGCTTGTCTGTCAAAAGGCAGCAGAAAAGTGCATGAAAGTAATATTGACACCGCTTGATAGGACAGGAGTTTTCCATCCTGAAAAAGTCAGAAGGAGAGGCAGAGGCAGCACATATTACACAGGCACAGATGACAACGGTGAGGAATGCCAGAAGGCAACCTATTTTTTAATCGGAAATATAGTGAATATGTTTTATGAAGCAACGACTAAGGGTGTAATGTGAAAGAAAAAAAAATGAAACTTTTGAAAGTCTTTCAGATGAATGCTTTGAGTCTTGGGGCAGTTTATATCTTTGACCTCTCACGCATGCTCTCTGCCTGAGGGATCATATGACAGATGCAGTCTGCCAACCAGATATGAACACGACTTTTATCTGAAGAGGAGAAGAAGTGGGAAAAAGAAATAGCATAAGAATTTTTTTATAATTGCCTGTCTTTTAAGCATTGCCAGGCCTTCTGTATGAGATGAGGAATGAGAAGTGGATTGTGAACTTTCAATTCTTTCTATGGCTTATTCCATAATTAAAAATGAAAGAAGTAGTCAAAAGCTCAACTATTCAAATTGAGGCAAAGATTACATTCCAATAACTAGGATAAATCATCAAAACAACAACTGATTCCTAGATGCTTTACTATATCGCATGCCACAGCCTAAACTAGTTTACTTTTCCAACCAAAATTGAAATGTTACACAAAAATATTTGCATGTCAGTAACAAATGTGTTACAAACATTGCGTTACACATAACACATAACAGACCACTTTTCATACAGAAAACATAATGAAGACTGCTGGGTTTTCTATGCAAAACAATAAGTCAGTGTGACAGTCAGCATTTCCAGAAGAGCTGTGGCAGATTCACTCTCTAATGTCCTTAAAAAACTGCACACATTGTACTTGGGAAACTGTTTAAGAAAATGGCACACCAAATACTGACTTCCTTTTGTTTATTACTATTTACTGAATCATGCATGTATAAGTTCATGCTAAAGTTCACATCAACTGTTAGAATTTAGGGAAAAGTTATCTCAGTGATTTTGACCATGGTATGGAGGTTGATGCCAGTCATGCTGGTTTGTGTATTTCTAGAACTCCTGATCTCCTGATATTTTCATGTACAACACTCTTTCTATGATCTCTAGCAATGGGAGGCCCTATCCAGTATTGGTAGTACAATGTTCCTAATAAAGTGTTCAGTGAGCATATGTCCTACATCCTGTTCCATTTACTATTTAATGCACTTTATGTAAGCAAGCCTTAAATAATCAATTAACAAGCACATTGTGCATTGTGCACATCTGATGGTGCAATAAATTTGAGTTCAAACAATGAAGCATAGGGGTGAAGAACCTTAGGCTATGATCACATTACCAGGTTGAGGTGACACAAAAACAATTTTCAGTCTTAATGACACAAATCTGAATCATTCCAGATTTCGTGGACAAAAAAAAACAACAAAAAGAAATATGAGGTTTTCGAATCAGACCTCAATTTCATTTGTATGTGGTCCTAGATCAGATGCATATCCAATATATTGCAGTGCACCATGAATGCAAAAGTTCAGACAGGTGTTCATGTGTATTATATTTTCTCAGCATACGATAATGAGTATGCACATATCAGTGTCACTGACAACCTCTACAGTGCGGCAAAACAACAAATGAGGAGGACAACAGCATTGCCTATATTCAGTAAAGGGATTGAGAAATGGGTAATATCCTTGTTTCCCCCATGAAATGAATATGGCTACAATGCCAAAGAAAAGTTGTACCATATAAATATTCTGTGAATCCCTTTACATCCCACTGTTGCTGGCTCCACTCCTGTACCCACACATCACTTAGTGCAGCAGTGCCAGCGATATCTGCAAAAACAGCAAAAGCTAGCCATCTGTCCTTTTTTTCAACTTGTCGACCTGATCGTGTACAGCTGACAAGCTGTTGGTGACCTCCACATCACTGATATTGATGTGCAGACGTGTGGGATGTATCATTGCATTCACATTAAAGACTTACAGTTATGAATGTACCATAATGCACCTTATATACCATATAAGTACCATATTTTGATTGATTTGATGTGATACTAATTTCTTTTTTTTCTGCAAAAACTGAGAAGTAGTTTGGGCTGATTTCTCCACAGTATTCAAATTTTTTTAATTCCTGTTTTCATGGGTTTTATGAGCTGGAAGCCCAAATCATGTAAAAATAAACAAATAAATACTTGAAATCTTTTAAATTGTGGGCCCTGAATCTATAATCTATGAAAGTTGACCTTTTTGAATGGATTTATGGAAATAAATAAACTTTTCCATGATGGGTCTGCATATAAAGTACTCTAAAGAATGGAAAGTATTATACAGTGTAATTCCTGATGACAGGCAGTTGGACACGGTCTCTTATCTGACACTATAATTATATTAAACGAAACACTGAAATATTATTTGTTTTTCTAATGCTGTGCAGTATAGATCCAACATTAAGGGGGTAATATATTTTTTACTCTTCTATAGACACATTTCCAGAATTGGTATTTGCAAGTATTGTAAAATCCATATTAACCCATAATAGCTATGACAACCATGTGGGAAACACTGTGTTAAGAAATGCAAATGAACCACTGCCAGTCAAACATAACTCCAATAGTCATGGGCTGTGCAGTACGTGAAGATGGACTTACTGTCCAAGGGGCGATATTTATAGCATATGGCTGTAATGAGAGTAGGAGGCTGGGGCAGTGTCAGCCTTTCTGCTTTCTCCCTGCCTCTAGCTTCCAGCTTCTCATTATGGAGGAAGTAAATCTCACTTAGCTTTAACAGGGCTATAAAACCCGCAGGCTCCTACAACTCAGATTTACATGCACATGCACTTATATAAAGGCACCATAAACTACATAAACAAAAAAAATCAAACCAAATGAAACCATGCACACTTTATGTAGATGTATTTGAAGATAACACTTCAGAAAAGTGACAAGCACATCCAGCACACACAGACAACAGACAAAAAGGAAGAGATGGAGAAATGAGACTTTATTAAAATCTCATTGTGTGCTTTTTCTACAAACTAACTTGCTTAAACACAGCTGATTCACTGTAGTTCTGCAGAAGAGACACAAATAAGATAAACAAAACAAATGCTTCCTGGCGGAGGCCTTCTGTGGCTAATTCACTTATGGACAATGTCATCAAAAAGGGATTCCACTTAATTAAGCCTGTTTCCTGCAGCAAAGAGCATATCACATTATAGACAGATCTGGTTAAAGGAAACGTGGCAGTTAATTGTGGCTATCTGTATTTCCCCATGCACACAAGTTCATAAGTTTATAGTGCAGAAAGCTTTATGATAAACTTCGGTATAACCAACAGTAGCCTGCTAAGTGACTTTGTGTTTTGATTAGTATCCTTAGGACACAGTACTTTTATTTTGTACCTTATTTGCATTTGCTCATTTTGTTCACAGTTTTATCCAAAGTAACATTTAGACAGGAAATTTAGAAATTTAGACAGGATACTACTGAGCAGTTGAGGGTCAAGGATCAAAGACCGAACAGTGGAAATGTGATACTGCTGGAACTGGAATTCACAATTTTACATTTACGTTTAGGCATTTAGCAGAAGCCCTTATCCAGAGCGACTTACAAAATGTGCTTTGAGGGCACCATCAACAAATATATTCTGATACTAGCTCAGATGTCTATTAAGACTCCAATCAGGTATGAAAACTGTTTGGTTTTTTTTAGGAAAAAATGAAAAGGATACTTAGTTTAGGAATCTGGAAAATAATGTTGCAGTCAATAGTGAAATAGGTTAAACACTCATCTCCAGCATATACAGATTCCAATAAAAAAAATGTAAACCTCACCACCCTTCAAGCAACATTGTCAATTCAGTAAATCTGTTGGGTTTTTTTTGCAAATTTGCTGAATGTCTCTATGGAAAAGTGTCCTAAGACTAGGTTCATTTTGATCAGCTGATAAAAGCTCATCCACACAAAACATTCAGTCAGTTAATAGTTAGTTAATAAGAATGAATTAAACAAAAAAATCTCCAAAAAAGAAAGCAACAAAAATTTCCTCTATGCCATCCTCAACCATCTTCTCCACCCTGACTCCAAAATAAATACACAAGAATAATCAAACAAAATATCCAACCTGCAAGAACGTAAAGAATAAGAAGTGGTTATGTACTGTGTGATGTCATTAGTGACATTTCAGTGAGCCAATAGTGACTTCTGGTGTGATATTTTTTGGCAGCACTGCCTTCAAAAGATAATTATAAAGTGCTATCACACCAATAGTCACAGGCTCCAGGGTTCCTCAGTTTTGGAGCTAGTGTTAAAAAAATCATTTAACTGTCTGTCAAGATTGCGTAGTTGAAATAGACTATATCATGATCCTACTCCTTATTTGTCATCTACACCTACATGGTCTCTACTAGTACTTGATTTGATCTTAATCCGATTACTCATAATAATCGTCATCATCATCATCATCATCATCATCATAAACATGTCCTCAGCCATTTGATTTAATTGTCCAATTAAGAAAACAAACATCCTCACATCATGACTGTCCTGCTACTTCCCCTTGAGATCTGTAATTGAACATGATTATTAAAGCAGCCAAGATTAATCTTGACCAAAAACACCATGTTCTGAAAACGAACTGACTTCAGAAGGGTGTATATAAGAAAAGTAATAACAGCATGACATTTGTAGAGTGCATTAATCAAGCAGAATTATGATTCATTGCATCACTCCCTAAGTTCACTTCTTTTACCCAAAATAACCTTTTATTCCATTTTAACTATATCGACATCATGTTTTATATTCTTTTAGTTTGATCATCACAATACTTTCACCACATCCTTATCATCATCATCACCATCATCACCATATTCATTATAAGGATCTGCATCTTCAGTCTCAGCAAGCCCTTCATATCTGGTTCTCACAGTGGATCTGGAGACAAAAAAACAAAACAAAACAAAACGTGAAATACTGGGGACACTGGGCATGAGGTGGGAATACATGGGATGCCAGTTCATTTGCACACATTCACCCACTCATTCACACCAATTAAATACAATGTAACAACAAAGGAATTTAATTCAATTGAATATGTATGCCACATTTAACACTAGAGCTAGTCATTAAACGGCTTTACAGAAATCTGGATGTGGATTTGGATTGCAAATTAGCAAGCCAGTGGGGTTAGTGATCTCAATGAGCAATCCAGTGAAGTCATTGCCAAGGAAATACTCCTCAGGACAATTTGATAAGGAAATAAATAGCTTGAGAGGAACCAGACCCCAAAGGGAGACCAGCTTCTTGTGGATGATACTAGATAGTGGGGTAATGGAAACAAGTGGTCTTCAGCTGGCCAGTTTTGGTGATCTTATCCCTACTGCAGTCTCAAATTCCTGTACTTGTCTGACAGAAGTGGAACCTAATGTGCTCTTCTGTTGTTTTACACCTGTGTACCTGTCTGACATTTAATATGTTGTGTATTCTACATTATTTTAAAGAGTGGATATTTGACTTATTGTAGCCTTGGTGTCAGCTGAAACAAGTCTGACCATTTTCCTCTTACCTCTCGTGAAAGCATTTCTGCTTGCAGAAATGCCTCTCCCTGGATAATATTGGCTTTATGTACCATTCTTTGTAAACATTAGATGCTGTTGTGTATAAAAATCTCAGGGGGTCACTATATTCTGAAATCCAGCCCATCTGGCACCACCAAGCATACAAAGATCAAAGTCACTGAGATCGTTCCCACATGCACATTCAGATGCTTAATGTAAACATCAACTGAACTTTTGACCTGTATCTGCATGAGTATCTGCATTGTACCACAGGCATGCATATACAGGGTTACTGGTTTTCCTGTAGTAGCCAGTGGCATCCATGTAGGAACATCCACAGCAATCCTTAGCTTATACTAGACATCTCTTTTTGCCAGATAAGTGCATGGATGAGGTATTAAACTGACGCAAATCCTCTGTTAAACAGCTTTTACAAAACCCATTGAATGTGATTAGCAATGAGCTGAAAGTGACCTCTCTCACACAGAAACAAAATGAGACAAAGAACAGATGCATAAAATTTAAAAGAAGAAGAAGAAGAAACCACAGAATCTGACATACGGAGAATCACCACTGTTACTCCATACAGGGAAAATTAAAAGATCCCATCTGTGCGATAGGAAAGAGATAAAACAGCCTATATTTCCTCCACTGGTTAGGAAAGCTGTGCTGGCATAGGGCTGTTCTCAACTCCTGTGACACTGCACTATAGCATCCACCCATCCATCTGTCCATCTCACAAAAGCATTCATCCATTACAGCTTTAATCTGCGCTCGAAATCTCTAACTAGGTGTATATGCATAATAAATAATAATTCAAGAGGCTATGCTAATGTCTGCATATTGATTATATACTGCGCTTGACAAACCAGGAGAGGAAAATCTAACCTGTATCAAAATTTCACCAGTCAGTGTGAGATCAGACACATCATGTCTTTGTGTGAAGGTGAATTCATTTCACAAGTCATCAGTGGTCTAAGAAAGGAGCAAAAGGCCAATTAAAAGTAGTTACGCACTGCCGACATTTCAGTTTTGCCAAAGTTTACATCTTATTTTTCTTTTTTATTGTTTCTTTCCATTTTTGTTAAGCTTCTTGACTTCTCTTCCATCTTCTTTTTCTTTAATTATCTTTCTACTTCCTATATTAGGTCTAAAGTATATGATTCAAAGAGACTAATGTATAGGGCAGCCGGTGGAACTCTACAGATTGACTAGGTCTTTGTAAAACCTTAAAATTAAGACGCCTCAGTCTGTGCTTTTGAGGACTTGCCATCAAAGCAGACTTTCAATAGCTATGTAGAGACTAATCACTGCTAGTGCAGTAAATTTTACTTCAAGTGCTTAAGATTTACAAGCAAATTAACAGATGGAGAACAATAAATGTTGATTAACGATGACACATATGCAGTCTTTCAAGGAGAAAACCATTTTCTTAATGTTTGTGGGATATACAAGTCTCAATTCCAATTAAGATGATAGAACAGTATTTATTATAATTATGTTACATTTAGTTTACTGGCAATATGGCTTGGAAAGCCAGCATTGAGGAAATAGAAATCACCACTTAGTAGATTTTTACTTGCTTGTTTAAGATTTATAATTATTAATTACCTATGAGGGGTCATGAATGAGAAATGTCTCTCTTCTCACTAATTTATCTTTCCATACTTTTTGTAGGGAAAATGTCTCTCTTCTGACTAATTTTTCTTTCCCTAAATTTTGCATGTTGTTTTCTATTTTGTTTGTGTCCTTGTTGAGTCTTTGTTTTTTTTGCTTTTGTTTTTTTTGTTTTTAATTATGCTTTTAATCTTTGTAAGTCATTTCCCATACCTATTGATAATACAACCAGAGCATAGAGAAATTAATAAAAAATCAAACAGTTAATTTTCTAGTTTTTTGTGTGTTTTTTGTGCTAAACTCATAGAGAAATGCTTATTTTGACAGTAACAGACTATTTATTTCCATCATTTGATTCCAAATGACAAAGAAAAGATATTTATTGTTCAAACAGATAAACTTTATTGTTTTTTTTTGCAAATATTCACTCATTTTGAATTTGATGCCTGCAACACATTTCAATACAGTTGGGGCAGGGGCAACAAAAGACTGGGAAAGTTGATGAATGATAAAAAAAAAACACCTGTTTGGAACATACCACAGGTGAACAGGTTAATTGGAAACTATATGTATAAATGGAGCATCCCCGAAATCTCAGTTGTTCACAAGCAAGGATGGGGCGACTTTGTTAACAACTGTGTGAGCAAATAGTCCAACAGTTTAAGAACAATGTTTCCCAACGTGCAATTGCTAGAAATGTAGGGATTTCCTCATCTACAGTCCATAGTATCATCGAAATCTCTGCAAGTAAGTGGCAAGGCGGAAAACCAACATTGAATGCTTGTGACCTTTGATCCCTCAGGTGGCATTGCATTAAAAACCGACATCATTCTGTAACGGATATTACCACATGTGCTCAGGAACATTTCAGAAACCCATTGTCAGAGAACACAGTTCATCACTCCATCAAAAAGTGCAAGTTAAAACTCTACCGTGCAAAGCAAAATCCATATATCAACACCCAGATATGCCACCGGGTTCTCTTGGCCAGAGCTCATCTGAGATGGACTGACACAAAGTGGAAAAGTGTCCTGTGGTCTGACTGATTTCAAATTGTTTTTGGAAATCATGGACATTGTGTCCTCCGGGCCCATGAGGAAAAGGACTGTCCGGATTGTTATCAGCGCAAAGTTCAAAAGCCAGCATCTCTGATGGTATGGGGGTGTGTTAG
>JAOVVG010000044.1:8992753-9002913 GCA_028566375.1 Leptodoras nelsoni | reverse complement strand
TCTCTGCTACCAAGGTGAGGCTGTGGAAGACAGTTTCATGTCACAGGGCTACACCATGGCAAGACTGAGCACAGCAAGAAGACACAAAGTAGTTATACTGCATCAGCAAGGGCTCTCCCAAACAAAGATTTCAAAGCAGACTGAGGTTTCAAGATGTACTGTTCAAGCTCTTTTGAAGAAGCACAAATAAACAGGAAATGTTGAGGATCATAGACGCAGTTATCGGCCAAGGAAACAATGCAGCAGATGACAAAAGCATCAAGCTTATTGCCCTTCAAAATCGGAATATGTCCAGCAGCGGCATCTCGGATCTGTCAGAAACCAGTGGGACCCAGGTACACTATCTACTGTCCGGAGACGTCTGGCCAGAAGTGGTCTTCATGAAAGAGTTCAGCCAAGAAGCCATACCTCTGACATGGAAACAAGGCCAAGTGACTCAACTATGCATAAAACCATAGGAACTGTACCATCAGGGAGGTGTATGATTGGCCCCAAATGTATTCTGCAACAGGACAACGACCCCAAACATACAGCCAATGTCATTAAGAACTATCTTCAGCGTCAAGAAGAACAAGAAGTCCTTGAAGTGATGGTATGACCCCCACAGAGCCCTAATCTCATCATCAAGTCTGTCTGGTATTACATGAAAAGAATTTGAGGAAGCCTACATCCACAGAAGAGATGTGGTTAATTCTCCAAGATGTTTGGAACAACCTACTAGCCGAGTTCCTTTGAAAACTGTGTGCAAGTGTACCTAGAAGAATTGATGCTGTTTTGAAGGCTAAGGGTGCTCACACCAAATATAGGTTTGATTTAGATTTCTCTTCTGTACATTCACTGCATTTTGTTACTTGATGAAAATAAACTATTAACACTTCCAATTTTGGAAGCATTCTTAGTGTACAGCATTTTTCCACACCTGCCTAAGACTTTTGCACAGTACTGTATACAGTAGGCAAATACATTAGAAATGCTGTTTGTAGTCAAATTTATAATAAATTTACTTGAATTTATCATTGTACTGGAGATAAAAACATTATTATATCCATGTGGTAATTATGCATTCATTGCAAACCTAACACATGGTGAGATCAAGGTTTCAATTTTAGATTGTACATTTCTAACCCTGAGAAGTTACAGTATGTACATATCTATAGAAGATATAGTAGAAGCTCTAATTAATGTAAACTACTGCATTTATAGCAGTACACAAACAATTCAGTCAGTGAAGTATCAATTTCAATATCCCTTGATAAATGAGAAAAAGGCTACTAATTTCTAATCTCAAGTCACATTTATGTATTCAGTTACATTTAATTATTGCAATAAACATTAACATAATTTTGTCTATGTATGAGGGCCAGTTATCTACTCTACTCAAAGTGAGAGCTGCTTGGCTTGGGTTTCTACTGTCCTTGAACTCCCAGTGGTTACCTAAAGAGTGCTGGCTTGAGAGTGAGAGAGAGAGAGGCAAGAGAGAGAGAAAGAGAGAGAGAGAGGCAAGAGAGACAGAGAGAGAAATAGAAAGATTTGAGAGTAAGAACAAAAATTCCATGTAACTGGTAACTAACAGGATCTACAGAGAAGTGTGTCTTTCAAAGAAGAAAAACATACATTCTGTGGTACATTAATATAACAGTAACATTTTACATTAAGGTTATTACCTGCAATAGTCATCATTAAATAACATTCCACTTACATCAATAAATTGTAGGTTATGCTAGTAATGGAGAAAAGTAAGTTAACACATAATAACTGATGTTTATTTAAATGGTAATGCACATTTACATTTACATTTATGGCATTTAGCAGGCGCTCTTATCCAGAGCGGCTTATAAGAGTGCTTAGTCATCAACTTGGATTATCCAATGCTAAGGCTGGTAGACCTGAATTTTAGTTACTTTGAGCTATAATACTGCTAGATTTTTAGACATCTACTACCTATTAGACGTTATAAGTCCCAGAACCCAAGTATTCCTAAGCTACACAAAACCTGCAAAAACAAGACATATGGAATACAATAACTGCAATAATAAATACAATATAATAAGTGTGGTAACAGCTTTCAGTTAGTGCTCATTCAAGTGCTCTCGAAAGAGGTGGGTCTTCAGTTGGCGTTTAAAGATATTGGCTCCTCCACTGAGTGCTTGCTCCTCCTCCACTAAGTCAGTTTATAACACAAAAAGTTGAGTTCACTTGAGTTTTTTTGGAGGTGTTAATTATTTCATTTATAGTTAAAAAAATAAACAAAAAAGTGTTATTTACTGTGGAATGTATAGTTGTGGTTCAAACGTGTATGTAGGTGTATGTATGTATTTTGCCGCAGAAATAGAACAGTTCAAAGAAATCATTGAAAGCCCAATTTTGCCATGACATTCATGTTCATGATGAGTGTATGTACATTTCTGACTGTAACTGTAAGCTGTGCTGTGTGAATCATGAGGTTCATGTTAACTGATGCATTAAATTATGTGAGCTATGGGAACCTTCATGTCAAGCATATCATAGCTGAAGCAAAAATTGAAAATTATGTCATATCCAAAGTAATGAGAATGTTTCTCAAAAACTATGACATTATTATGATCATATTGAAAATGGCTTTATATTAAACATAAAAGAAAGCCTGTAAACGGGTTTTCATTGGATACACATTAATAGAGTTGTAGTATTCGAGTCCAGTCTTGGTCCTGGTTCACTTCCTCTGTCTCTACTCTTTCTTGATTTGGTCTGAGACTAGAGCAGTATGGGTTGTACTAATAATTTCGAAGGGAGACCTTGAGATCCTTTTTTTTCCACACAGTAGCTCTTTCCCATTTTAGATGTGTTCAGCGATAAGCTGATCACTGCCACTCAGTAAGTTAATCATTCTGCCACTCTGTGCATGTAACCCTCTATAGGCACACAAGGCCTGAGATGACAAAAAATAGCGGTGATACTGATTGGTGAATTTTCCAGAGTCGGCAAAGTGAATTCTAACCTGGTGAGTGATTAGATTTTAAGAAACAATATCACTGTGTTAGGAGTGTGTGTGTAGGGGGGCAAAGTTTTTTATCTCTTTTTAGGGACCAAATATCCCTACAAGTTTAGGAATATCTGATATTTTTGACCTCCTAACATTTTGCTGGTCCCCATAAGGAAAGCGGGCTTTTATGTTGGAATTTTTAAGAAAATGTTTAAGAAAAGTTGCCTTTTCATTAGGGTTAGGGTTAAGGTTAGCATTAATTATCTGCTTTAATACGTATGTCAGTAGAAAGTCCTCACAAGTATAGCAAGACACACAAGTATTGTGTGTGTGTGTGTTATAATTATGCCTCACATGGTTTGCAATGCCTCACAGAGGAAAACACAGTGTGTAATTGTGCACAATTTATGAATATTAACACCTACTATGTTACAAATATTAACACACTCTAATGTGAGCTCTTAAAAGAGCTCAATATCAATCCCAAAGACATTTACAACATATTCAGTTTTGGGATTTTTTTTTTTACTTTTGGCATCATAAAATCATAAGGTTGGCCCCAGCTGTGCATATTTCTTTCTGTGCAGCTTCAGGTATTGTTATAGAATATAAGACTCCATATGAAGAGGGGAGACAGTTTGTGTTACATTTTTGTTTCCACTTGCTGTAGGGAGCTGGAGATGTCTGAGTGTGAGTGTGCCAACATAGCTCTATAGCCAACAAGCCCCAATTTCCCCTACAGAATTTTCACAATTGAATATTACCGGAATCATAATTCAGTGGTATGTGCTGTGCTGTTCATCTTACTCTTACATTACTCTTACTCAGAACCACCACAATTATTGACTCTTGTACTTCTAATCTTTTAATCTATTTTTTGGTTTACAATCCACTATTGGTCATTGTGGTTACCAAGGCTTCAATAAAGAGATCAAACAGCATAATATAAGGGCCCATAATGTCTAACCTGAACATGTTTACCGTAATACAAATTGCATTTTGTAAAAGTAATAATATAATAATTATAATAAAAGTAACAGTGTTAATGAATCTGAGCCACATACACAAGACTGAACAATGTTCTGTAGTTGTGCACTTAGAACTTTCATAATACCCTGTCAGCAGAACATCATAAAAATATATTTTATATTTTATTGGAGTTGAAAATACTTGAAATTGTACTGGATCAACCTTTCTCTAAAGCACTTCTGCTTATTGGACCAAGACACTTGGTTACAAAGGGCTACTGATTTGTTTTTGAAAAAGAAGAAGACCACCATACACTTTTAAAACAAATACAAGCTATGAAAAATAACTATTATTATTTCCTTTGTGTGTGTGTGTGTGTGACAGATCTATACTTTCCAATGCACACAAGATGCACAAGGCATTTATGATCTACAAACCAGAAAAGGACACTTTCTAAAAATGCAATGTTCACTTAAACCTTTATTTAAAGTATTCACTCACCCATTCAAATCATTGAATGCAGGTGTTCCAATCACTTCAATGGCCACAGGTGTATAAAATCAAGCACCTTGGCATGCAGACTGCTTCTACGAACATTTGTGAAAGAATGGATTGCTCTCAGGAGCCCAGTGCATTCCAGAGTGGTACCGTGGTAGGATGCCACCAAGTCCAGTCCAGAAGTGGAAGTGATTGGGAACTCAGTGGCAACTCAGCCACAAAGTGATAGGCCACGTAAAATGACAGAGCGGGGTCAGGGGATGCTGAGGTGCATAGTGCACAGAGGTCACCAACTTTCTTCAGTCATCATTACAGACCTCTAAACTTCATGTAGCCTTCAGATTTGTTCAAGAACAGTGCAAAGAGGGTTTCATGGAATGGGTTTCCAGGGCCAAGCAGGTGCATCCAAGCCTTACAACACCAAGCACAATGCAAAGTGGTGGATGCAGTGGTGTAAAGCACACCGCCACTGGACTCTAGAGCAGTGGAGACGTGTTCTCTGGAGTGACGAATCTTGTTTCTCCATCTGGCAATCTGATGGATGAGTCTGGGTTTGGCAGTTGCCAGGAGAACGGTACTTGTCTGACTGCATTGTGCCAAGTGTAAAGTTTGGTGGAGGGGGATTATGGTGTGGGGTTGTTTTTCAGGAGTTGGGCTCGGCCTCTTAGTTCCAGTGAAAGGAACTCTTAATGTTTCAGCATACCAAGAGATTTTGGACATTTTTGTGCTCCCAACTTTGTGGGAACAGTTTGGGGATGGCCTCTTCCTCTTCCTCTTCCAACATGACTGTGCACCAGTACATAAAGCAAGGTCCATAATGAACCCATGAATGAATGAGTTTGGTGTGGAAGAACGCGACTGACTGAACAGAAGAGTTGAAGCTGTTATAGCTGCAAAGAGTGGGTTGACATCATATTAAACCCTATGGATTAAAAATGGGATGTCACTCAAGTTCATATGCGTGTGAAGGGAAACAAGCAAATACTTCTGGCAATATAGTGTATAAAAGGCCAAAGAATAGATTTTCAGTGTTTTCAAACTTAATTCAAACTTAAATCCACTGCATACCCATTGATCCCTTAGGTGTTAGTTTTTGAGAAACCATCATGTTACTGTGATGGACATAGAACTGCCAAGTTCTCTGGGCTTGAAGTCATCTGAGATGGACCAAAGACAGTTGAACTGTCATGGCATGTGTTCTGTGGCCAGACCGTGTTGATGGATGTTGGATTCTAACTGCAAAAAAATTAAAAAAAAGCCATCCAGACTGTTACCAACAAATAGTGCAAACACCAGCATCTGTGATGGTCCTTTTGTCTTAGCAAAGTACAAATTTCAGTTCTATTGCATTTTTTAGAAAATGTCCCACCTTTTTTTGAAAATAGGGTTTGTAGAGAAAGTGATTATCCGGGAGAGATGACTTTACACATAGGCAGGTGGCTGGCTGGCAAGGTACAGATAAGAATGAATGCAAACATACATGAAAAGTGACAGATTAACCTTGACCAAGGACAAAGTACACACAGAACCACAAAACACAATACTTATATATTCACTTATATATGTTCCTTTATCTACCCTTACATTTCAACATACTAATTTCATGTGGTTAGATAATGCTAATCTTTAAAAAAAAAAAAAGAAAAAAAAGAGATATATATATTTTGAACAAATTAGGTAATGTTTATAGATTTCTTTTGACGCTGTATGAATGAAACAGCCCTGCCCTAGGTTTAGGGTCGAAAACCTTGAGGTCATGGAATAGTTGTGGGTGTGAGACAAGGTTTGGTTAGACTTGTGATCTATATACAAGGCCACAATGGAAATTTAGGTATTTGGGGATGTGAAATCTAGAGCCCTGGAAGGGACCTGCAGGAGGAAAAATTTATTTAAAAAAATGCATAATATTTGTTAGGTTTTGCAAAACCTTTGTGAGATCTCGCAAAAGTACTGTTGGGTCTCATAAAAGGTGTGGGATGTTGCAAAGGTTTTCTAATATCTAGCAAAAGTTATGCAGGATCTCTCAAAAGAACATCTTTTCTTTTACAACCATTGATTTATTCCCCCTCCATGTACCCTCCAGGCTCCATAAAAATCGAACATTATTTAATGTTAATCTGCTGAATCTGTTCTTTCATTCCCTTTTTGTCATTTGTCTCTCTTTAACCCTTCCTCTAACCGTCTCTTCATTTCTGATGACAGCGATGTGAAGCAGCATCTACTAGAATGTAAATATAGCAGCTCGGCAGAAGACAGTGTGCGCAGCTCAGCAGATGGACAGCTGGAGCTATGGAAGCTGGCAAAGCATTGCACCACTCTAGCAGTTCGTCAGTGTTGATTTTAATGTAACACAACATAATATTCTTCATAGTCTTGTTTACTCGTGATCACCCATTCTTACATCCAATCTTGTCCATTACCTTACATACACACAGAGTCGGAAGTTAAGGCACACTATACAGTAACTAATAAACTAGGAACTAAGTCTATATAAAATGATTCACATAGCCAGGCCAGAGTTTGTCTCTCTTCCCCTGAGCATTGGTGATAAACACTGTGTGCTTGTCACTCCATCACTGAGCCATTATATTCAATAAATCTGCAGCAGGCTGACAGGAAGCATGAGTGGTTGAGAGCAGCTCTATATTCAGCCCTCTGATCCCACCAATAGCCAGAGACACAGGACAAATGATTCAGGCCAGCTTTACAACTGGAAATGAAGATTTGGGAGATGCTGTACATCAGAAACTATTTTGCTATCAGAAACACATTTTACAATTGGATTTTAGAACATTTATCTTAAAAAATCTAAAACAATGTGTTTCACATAATGTCAGGCCATGTTGACAAATAGAGAATGTGATTTAAGCATACATCATCTAATGAGCTGCACTCAAATTTATGTTTCTAAACACATGAAATGGATAGGCTACTGGGTTAGTGGTGGAAAGTAACTAAAGACGTTTAGGCTTACTCAAGTACTGTATTTAAGTACAATTAAGAGGCACGTTACTTGAGTACTTGTATTAGATGCTATGTTTTACTTCCTCTCTACTACATTTCAGAGGAAAATATTATACTTTTTACTCCACTACATTCATTTGACAGCTTTAGTTACTAGTTACATTTAAGATAAAGATTTTACACAATAGATAATACAAACATAGAAAAATAAATAATAAATAAATAATTCATCCATTCATTATCTTACATTTATGGCATTTGGCAGACGCCCTTATCCAGAGCGACTTACATCTTATTTTTACACAACTGAGCAGTTGAAGGTTAAGGGCCTTGCTCAGGGGCCCAGCAATGACAGCTTGACTGTGGTGGGATTCGAGCTCACAACCTTTGGGTCCATTGTCCAGCTTCTTATCCACTGAGCTACACTGCCCTACAGTGTGATCTTAATCACTTATTCCTATTTCAGGGTCACAGGAGAGCCAGTGCCTAGCCAGCAGCTTAGGGTGCATGGCAGGAACCACCCTAGACAGGGCACCAATCCATCATAGGGCACACACACTCACTCACCACTTTAGAGACACCAATCAACATAACGTGCATGTCTTTAGACTGTGGGAGGAAACCAGAGTACCCAGAGTAAACCCATGCGGACACAGGGAGGACATGCAGACTCCACACAGAAAGGACTCAGACCGCCCCACTCGGGGATCGAACCCGGGACCTCCTTGCTGTGAGGCTACCCACCGAGCCACCGTGTCACCCTAAATAAATAATAATAAATACATTTCTTACCTTTTGTTTTTTATTTCTGACATCTTACCAAAAATCAGTGTGTAAATGAGTTACATTTCAGATGTCTATGAGCTAAAGTATTATTACTAAAGTAATAATACTGTGTTACTATACTTTAGTATGAAATATGGAAAGCTAGCACTTAAGCATAATTGAGAGTGAGTACTTATATCCTTACTTAATTTCTTTTAACTTTCTATTCAGTACAGTTTTGGATGAATACTTTTACAACATTTAAGGTAGTAAGATTTGGACACAGTATCTACAGTATATATAAATTCATTTACTTATATGTACTTATGTACTTTTTCCATCCTTTTCTGTTTCCAAGTCTTTATTTTAACCACATACTGCAGATTGTGTTTTGGGATTTAAATACACTGCAATTGAATATGTATTCATTCTCTGGATCTCAGTTTCTTTAAAGAATTGCACATTAATTATAGAAAAAAAAATTACATTATTAATTCAGCAACTTTAAATAGCAAATTAATGGTTATTTAATTATCAATGTAAGTATTATTTTTATAACTTATTTATTAATTCTATATTATTAATTAAATTAATCGTGTTATTTATTCATCAATAAAAATAATGATTTCATGTTATAGATGAAGTATCTAATGGTTACATTACGATTAACTGTTGGCTCACGGGAAAATAAAATAGGATCTACTGGATCAAGTGTTATTTTATATGGTGCTGAACACTGAGGTTAGGAGCCATATTATCAAAGAAAATCAGATTTGCTGTAATTCCTATATCGTTGTCTTTGTCATGAGTCATTTTTCATTTCAAAATATTTATGTTTGTTACATCATACTACATTGGACAGCAAAGAAGAAAAAAGAACAGTCTGATTCATGAGGCTGCATTTTCTGTCCCATGATCCATCCATCCATTATCTTAACAGCTTATTCCTATTGAGGGTCACGGGAGAGCCGGTGCCTAGCCGGCAGCCTAGGGCGCATGGCAGGAACAACCCTAGACAGGGTGCCAGTCCATCGTAGGGCACTGTAGCAGGATCTTTTTTTTGGTTTTAAAGCTAGTGGTTGTCCACTTATCTTGCCTTGTCACCTCTTCTCAAGAAACATCTAGGAACCTAAGAGGCTTTAGTGAACTAAGTGCTGGTTATTTACATAATCTGAATGGGACAGCTAGAAAATCATCTCTAGCACATTTGCAACACATCTCTGAATACACGTAAATTTCCCTGCATAAAGATTGACATGTTGTAACTTTTGGTTGAAAGTCACTGACCTAAGTAACCAACTTTGAATATGGACCATACTGTGAGCTTTATGTAAATGCTGTCACATTCAGCTTAGTTATTAGGATTATTCTTTGGCTTTGCCCATCAAGTGCACCTTGTTATTTGGCTTCCCACATTCCCTATTTAGGCATTGTTTACAACTATCTACTTATTTACTACACTTACTGTACAGAAGTTAAACTGCCCCTTTAATTTTCTTTTTCTTTTCAATCCTTGTGAAGTTTTCTGTATCAGTTGAATGGAGGGAGAACAAATTTGCAGTCTATTGATTTAGGGCTTTTCAAACAACATTGTAACAGTCTACATCTAGGGTCAACACACAAGGGCTGCTATGTGTTGTTAAATTGTATTGACCATTCACACAAGATAGTTAAGGGCAAATCAAAAACAAAGATAACACAACCAGATAGCCAACAAGCCAGATAGCCAACAGATAGCCAAAATAGCCAACAAAAGGAGCAATAATTTAGATTTGCAAAGACACAGGCATGTCTTTGAATTGAGATAAGTGGAAATGTAGCTTACCCTGGTTTATACTCCTCCCTCCATCACAATCCTCTGGGAAAAAAATGTAAGAGTAAGTTTACTGTTTAAGTCCGTGGGAATTATCTTGGGCATTGTGATAATTCAGTCAGTCATTATCTGTACCGCTTATTCCCAGTTACGGGGTCACGGGGGAGCCGGTGCCCAGCCGGCAACTCT
>JAOVVG010000044.1:8966678-8982610 GCA_028566375.1 Leptodoras nelsoni | reverse complement strand
AGGTCGCCCCACCCGGGGATCGAACCCGGGTCCTTCTTGCTGTGAGGCGACAGCACTATCCACTGCGCCACCATGCCGCCCCTTCTTCTTCTTTGTAAAGGAATTTATTAATACAAATATCAAATAATAACAGAATCAGACAAGTATCAATTACAGGCCCCAGGAGAGTGCCGTAGCCAGATTTGCAGTCTGAAAAATACAGGGGGGACATTGGGTTACTTATAGGCTGAGGAAAGGCGTGAAACCCCCTCAATGTATAAATTCCTTTGTTCAAAATCAAAACTATATGTGCCTTATATTTGAGGGGCACCCAGACTCAGAAAAGCACAAGACCTCTTCTCCATCTACCCCACAGAGCCTATGGACCCTCTGTGTATTTCTAAAGGAACACTGAAGGCCAGATACTACACTATATTTAATAGTCATTGCTTATCCCAATGTAAAATTAACCTAACATGAATAGAAGGGATGTACATGAAGTCTATTTCAGAATTTAAAAGTATTCTACAATGATATTACATTGATATTACAATATTAAAACTTTAAAAGAGAACATTTTAAAAGAGAAGTCTGATCAAAACAGTTATTGGTGATAATCTGGCACCTGGTGCTAATTTTCTTAATTATCTGACAAAACCTCATGATCTGGGAACACTCATAATCATTTAGCAAGATGCCAGGTTGATTGAAGTCCTGTGACAGCAGGGTGTTCAAATGAAGGCTGAAGGATTTCAGCCACTGCAAGTGAAGCTGGTCATTCTAAAAGTGTGATTTCTAGAATGCTGAATCTATTCAACGACACAAATTCATTCAAGTCCCCAAAAATGATGGTCATCGACATAAGACAAATGTGTGAGAGAAAGGGTTTATACAGATGGAATTGCTCACCAAATCAGTGCTGAATAGGCCAATATTCTGTCTCAGCACATACTGTTTCACCATTTGAGAGAATTCAGACTCCATAGTAACTAAACCTCTCATCAGCAGATCAAATGGCTAGATTAACCTTTGTTGAGGAGCATGTTGTACAGATGTAGAGGAACACATCCAAATTTCAGTTAAATGATAAAGGTTAATTTAGTTGGGTCAGATGGGAAACATTATTTTTGGCATCAAACTGGACTGGATAGTGTATAAAGGACTCAAGGATTCAAGGAGGAAGCGTCATGGTTTGGGGGTGTTTTCAAGGTGAATGCTAATGTTAACCTCTGGAACAGTTCAAACAATAGCCTCTATAATTTCTACTAATGTCTGAAATCTGTATCCATGAAAAGTTTCATTTGTGAGCTTTGTGTTCTTTACTTTTGAACACTGTATTGTTTCCACAATGTATCTTTTTTCTTTTTTTTATTATTGCCCTGGTTATTTTGAATAACATGCTACTAGACCAGTGGTTTATCCACAGAAAATGTTTCTACAAATTTTGAGTAATGAAAGTCACCAATATTTGAGAAAAACTGCAGAACTACTGTAAAGATTACTTTCAAAATAATTACATTAAATCCTTCTACTTAAAAGAAAAAAAATGCTACAATGTGCAGTAAACAGTAATAAAATAAACAAAGTCAAGTACCAGGTACAAACATTCATTCATTCATCTTCTTGGCCGCTTATTCCTTTTCAGGGTCACAGGGGGAGCCAGTGCCTAGCCGGCCACATAGGGTGCAGGCAGGAACAACCCTAGACAGGGAGCCAATCCATCATAGGGCACACACACTCACACACACACTCACACACTAGGGCCAGTTTAGAGACCCCAAACAAACTAACATGCATGTCTTTGGACTGTGGGAGGAAACCGGAGTACCCGAAGTAAACCCACGAGGACACAGGGAGGACATGCAGACTCCACACAGAAAGGACCCAGACCGCCCCACCCGGGGATCGAACCCGGGACCTTCTTGCTGTGAGGTGACAGTGCTACCCACCGAGCCACCGTGTCGCCAGGTACAAACATGTACAGTTTTATAAGGAAATTTTGTTTTACTGATTGTCTTGAAAAAGAAATTTGCCACAGAACTTCTGGACACTTTGCCACACTTGCACCCCTTTTTTGCAAACCCAAGGGCCTTTATGATGGTTTTCTTGGGTTCTAATACTTTTGCACATTAAGATTAAATGAATGCTTCATAAAAAAAAATCATAAAATGTTATTTTTAAAAAATGTCAGGCATGGTTATGCAGTTTAATGAATCAGATTGTGAGGTGTGAGCTTTGAGCACTGGGGTAATTCTTGTGCTCATTTCAAAATGCTTTGGGGAGGATTTGTAAAGACAATGACCTGTCAGTGCCCCTGCTGCAGCCAGTGTGGACATAAAATCTATTGAAAAACACAAAAACCGTGGGAGACTAGGAACAGCTTGTGCACTAAACTTACTTTTAATTGTTTTACTCAATGTAGATCTGAATGAAATTCTGTGAACGAAATGCTAAAGCAGTCACAGAATATTCACTTTATTAAGATGCAGTTATTCAGTGTGTCTTAACTGACCTTTTGAGGTTAGGAGTTGTTAATGCTGTGGGCATACTGACAATGACGTGGCATGATGCTGCCTTTGATTCATGTCTTACACCACTTGTTTACAGGTAGCTCTGCCGGGTAAGACATGAAAAACTCTTGAGATGGCAGAGGCAGTAAGGCATCAGGACAGTGCACCTAGAGTGTATTAGTGAAAGGCTCAATTTCCATAATGCATTTTCAACCACAGTTCATTATCTAAATTGCTTTGTTGTGACCAAATGCTATCTGCATTTCATGCCCAAAGACCGGGAGGAAAAAACAGGAAAATGCTTCTACTGCATCTTTAACCCACCAGCTTTTTTATGGCTCAGTATATTCAGATTGGATCATTAATCCCTCTACTCATACATGTAACCATGTGCAATAGCAAAAAGAGAGATCTCAGTATCCGTTTTTCTGCTGACTATATAAGCGTGAATCTGAATTGGTGATTCCTGTCCAGATACACATGTGGAATTCAGACTTAAATAAAACTGCAGGCATTTCTCTCTGCTTGTATTTTTAAGCCGAGCTCTATGTGGTTACAGCAAAGCTGCGTATTAAAGGGAAATTATATGATATGAAGGAAAGATGTTGCCAGTAAATGGGAAATATTTTCCACCTTAACTACAGAATCCTGCACAAAACATCTGAATTGAGGCTTAAATATTACTCAATAATTAAACAACATCTTCCTTTTTGAATAATAAATTAATAATTGAAGAATTATATGGGATCAGTCAACTGAGCCTATTACCATTCATATGGAGTGCTCATGAATTTTGCATTGAAATGATACTTCTTTTTTTTCAGACAATAACTGGAGCCTCTTCAAAGTTTTGTTCATTTCAAATACGTGGGCAAAAATTAAAAAGAAGCATAATGACTGGATATTGAGATGGCACATGAAATTCAAAAAGAATATGGAAATGCTCCAGAGCTGTAATAGTGAGATTGAAATTTATAATGTGATTAATAGAAGATGACACTGGATCTGTAGACTGAGGCTGATTTGAATACCAGAAAATTACTAGATATCATTCTGAGGCCTTTACACAACTCAAGCCCTGTCAGTCAAAAGACCATATTGTTAATTGTAATGACTATAAATTCTAGCAGCATTTGGTTAGGCTTATGTCAGTGTCATGAGTAATAATAAGCAATAGTACCTGTAATTCAGAATGTATTGCAAGTTATTACTTCTCTGCCCTCCTCAACCCTCCCCCTCCTCTTTCACCCACCTTTGTTTACTTCTTTGAGGAGAAGGTCAGCAAGATTCGCCACTCCTTCTCCTCATCTCCTGTGTCCAATGTAGACCTTTCCACCACCTTCCTGAAAGGTTCTCTAACCTGCTTTTCTCCTCTCTCAACTGAGGATGTTCTCCAGCAGCTGACATCCAGCAGTCCCACAACATGTCCTCTGGATCCCATCCACACTGATCCACACAATTTCACAGGAGCTTCTACCCTTCATCTCTTCAATCCTCAACAGCCCCTTATCCTCAGGAATTGTACCATCTTCATTCATGGTTGCTAGAGTGGTACCCATCCTAAAGAAAGCAATGTCTGGCTTCAAACCAACACATTCCACTGAAACTGCACTCCTCGCAGTGACAGAGAAGCTCCAGGTCTCTTGGTCAGCTGGGGTATCATCGGTCCTGATTCTTCTTGTCCTCTCTGCTGCCTTAGACACAGTCAACCATGACATCCTTCTGTCCATCCTTTCTAATCTTGACTCA
This sequence comes from Leptodoras nelsoni, assembly GCA_028566375.1. Taxonomy (NCBI): domain Eukaryota; kingdom Metazoa; phylum Chordata; class Actinopteri; order Siluriformes; family Doradidae; genus Leptodoras; species Leptodoras nelsoni. Next base: position 8,978,372 of record JAOVVG010000044.1, on the reverse strand, counting down.
TTCATCACTCATGCATGGAAGTGGTTCAAGTCCTACCTGGAAGAACACTCCTACCAGGTAACATAGAGTGGCTCAACATTCTCTCCATGCAAACTCTCCCCTGGTGTCCCACAAAGCTCAATGCTCGGTTCTATTTTCACTATACACTTGCTCACTGGAAGATGTCTTCACATAGCTTCTCTTACCATTGTTATGCTGATAATACTCAGCTCATCCTTTTTTTTTCCTCCTTTTGATAATCCGGTTTCAGGTCACCATGATCAATCCTTCAGAAGTATGTAGATTTGGTGTAGTTGAAAATGATCAGCTCTGTTTCTCAGCTCGTTCATGCAGATTTCTCCTTTACAGCATTCAGAAAATTCAACCATTTCTCTCAAGGGAAGCCACCCAGGTACTTGATAAGTCTCTTGTGATCTCAAGACTTGACTACTGCAACTCCCTCCTGGCCTTCCTATGAGTGCCATCAGGCCCCTGAAACTGATCCAGAATGCTGCAGCTCGACTTGTATTCAACCTTCCCAAGTTCAGCCATGTCACACCACTGCTGCGCACCTTTCACTGACTTCCTGTAGCAGCTTGCATCAGATAGAAAACCCTGGACACCTCCAGACCTTTCTCTGTCCTGGCAGTGGAATGAACTCCCCCTGAGTGTCCGAACAGCAGAGACACTTACTATCTTCAAACACGGACTGAAGACCCACCTCTTTCGAGAGCAATTGAATGAGCACTAACTCAAAGCTGTTACCGCACTTATAGCAGTTATTGTATTCCCTATTTCTTGTTCTTCACTGGTTTTGTGCAGTTTAGGAATACTTGGATTCTGGGACTCATGATTTTTAATAGGTACTATTCAGCTAAATTCTAGCAGTATCATAGCTCAAAGTAGCTTGAATTCAGGTCTACCAGCCTTAGCTTTGGATATCCCAAGTTAATTAAATTAAGAGCGTCTGCTAAATGTCATAAATGTAAATGTAGCCTGGTGGTGAATGAAATCTGTACTTCCTGTTTCTGTTGTAGCTGTAACTTTTTCTAATGTTTTCTGGAAACTCTTTGCCTGCCTTTCAGATAGATAGAGCAAGGTGACATGTCTCAGGATGGAATGTTAATGTCTGCTGCATCTTTCTTTCCCTCCAACCCATCCATTCATCACTGCTTGACTTCTCTCAGCTGAGCTTCCAGATGCCTGTCTCAGCTACTATTGACACAAGGCTCTATTAGGGTGCTCCATAGCCCTGTATATTAGCCATTCACCTACAGGGGCTGATGACAGAACTTTAGCCCCAGGCTTCACACACAAGCTTGTCATACACTGTCCATGTCTAGAAGGCTGAGTAATAAGTTGGAGAATGATGGTGAAACCTGCCTGGCCAGTGGTGCATTGGTTCTTTGTGTGGAAATAGTCATGTTTGAAGTATTTTATAATATGATACATATTAAGAGAGATGAGATGGTTATTTAAATTAGAGATGGTTATTTTAATTGCAACGACATTTTATTCGAAAGAAGTATCAACGTAGTGTTGGGTTCCTGCTTGTTATAGTGCACAGTATAAGAAAGTGATGTAACACTCAATACCACAACAATAAAACCAATTGGTCTTCAATTTGTTGTTGTTGTTTTTTTTTCTTGGACTTTTTCACAGAAAGATTTCCAAGTACAGATATAAAATACATATAGTGTAATATTTCCCTACTTCTTCTTCTTGTGAGCTGTTCTGCAGATGCTGGAATATACATAAAATTGAAGCTATAAGATATAAGGGTTACAAATACAAAATTAGCTAAGTCACAATACAAACTCCACAACAAAAATAAATGTTACATCCACTTGTTTTGCCAGCTATTTGGACATTAATGGTTGTGTGTTGAGTTATTTTCAGAAGAAAGTAAATCTATACTGCTATATAAGCTGTACACTCACTACTCTAAGTCATATCCAAGTTTCATTTCTATAGTGGTGTCCCATGAAAAGTTATAGTCAAATATTTGCAGAAACGTGAGGGGTGTACTCACTTTTGTGCATGATTGTATGCTCTCTCTCTCCTGATTGGCAGCTACCACATGTTTGTCAGGGTGGAGTAAAAAGTCTTTCAGACTTAAAGTGTTGATGTTGGCATATCCAAGCTGGTGAACTACCCACAGGCAATGAACCTCAAAAAATGCATCTTAAGCACTTATATAATCTGACTCTGAATTCTGAGACCTTTCATGGGACATTTCATAGATTTACCAAATCCAAAATTATCTATAACCAACTTTACCATTCAAAAGTAGTTCAACAATTACTCTAGCTTCTTGTACTGTAAGGGCAAATGAAAGATGAAAGAGATAAGGGATGAAAAAAAAATCTACCACAAGACAGCTGCGAGGCAGGCTCCATAATGATTCCCTTAGAGCGCACACACATGTCTAATGAGTGAAATGTAAATTATGTGGCCAAATTAGCTGAAAAATATCAGGAAAAAAGGCACACAAGAGTCACATAACAGAGTCTCTTATTCAATGATATCCTGCTCTCTCCAGCTGTACTGATGCTACTATCTTGGGGAATTAATTTATCAAAGCCACTTTCATCCCTCTTGCCTCCTAACAAAATTGCTGACTATGACTTAGAATTCTGAATAAAGCAAAACTGTATTTTTTTCCCATATGTTGTGCAGCTGCCCAAAGCTTTCCACCAGTATCGCATCTTTGTAAATTAGATGAAGTAAGCTTAGGTGTGTTTATATTCAATTAAAACATTTATTATAGCCAACATTGCTGTCATTTATAGCTAATTCGGTCCTCATGGGTATAAAGCTTAAGAAAGTGAGGGAAAGTGGGACAAAGAGACAAATGAAAAGAGAGAGAGTATAGGAAGGAGAGAGAGAGAAAGAAAGAAAGAAAGAAAGAATGAATGAAAGAAAGAAAAAGAGGGAGTAGAAATAACCCATTTTTACACAGTGGGAAAATTAGAAGACTTGTTATCTTGCTGGGGAAAATGCAGCTTTCAGCGGTTTCGGTTCTACAGGGTGCAGATATTGCTTACAAGCTATAAATGACTTTTTAATACACACCAGATATAAATGACTTTTTAATACATACCAGATTACAGACTCTAAAGCAAATGCAAAGCCAGTGAGCCACAATCAATCTCTCTCTCTCTCTCTCTCTCTCTCTCTCTCTCAGACATACACAATACCACAATATGTACTCTCACTTTAATAGGAACACCTGCTCCTGCTCATTCAATTATCCAATCAGCCAATCATGTGGCAGCATAAAATCATACAGATGCAGGCCAGGAGCTTTAGTCACTGCTCACATCAAACATCAGAATAGGTGGCTTTGACCATGGCATGATTGTTGGTCCCAGATGGGCTGGTTTGATTATTTCAGAAATTGCTGATCTCCTGGGATTTTCACGAATAACAGTCTCTAGAGTTTGCACAAAATGGTGTGTAAAAACCAAGAAGACATCTGGGAAGCGGATGTTCTGCAGACATTAACATTCCATCCTGAGACATGTCACCTTGCTCTGTCTTTGATAGGCAGGCAAAAAGTTTCCAGAAAACATTAGAAAAAGTTTGGGACTACCTCTCAGCAATGGGTTATTGATGAAAGAGGTGAGAGTACAATGGTCAGACTGGTTTGTCTATGGTAAGTCAAATGCATTTCAAAATGTATAACATACCGAACTGTGAAGTGGATAGACTACGACAGCAGACGATCACAATCTTACTTCCAGAAATCTGAAGGCCGATAGATGTTTCTCTAATCTTCAACTATCTGCAGACAAAAATAAAATATGCTGCCTTTTTTTCCTGTAATATAAATTAGATGTGTGCTTGTTTTTGTCAAGGTTGTTCATGTGGTCATTTTTATATTTATGATTTATTCTGTAGCTTTTATCTGTTTTTATGATGTAGTCTGCAAAAAAGGTAGGTTATACAATGGTACTTGATGATGAACTTCACACAGCAATGAAAGAAGGACAGAGAGAGAGAGAGACAGAGAGAGAGAGAGAGAGAGAGAGAGAGGGGCAAACAGACTTGCCCGTCCCAGAGTGCTCAGGCAGATTGTAAGAACTGCTGATGATGCAACGTGCTGACCCATATGCACACTACCTGTTCCCAGCAGACTCCGCAGGCTGCTCTCACCGTCTCCTTCTCTTCCCATTTATTGTTTAGCAAATCAGTGTGTTTGCAATTTACATTGTCTATCCTCTCGATTATTTCTTCAGCACCTCATTCACATGAATCATGGCTGAACAGACGGGGAAAAGTGCTGTTCAGTTTATGAGGTGAGATAAATCAGAGAAGTCCCTTTTTTCCCACAGTTCATCCCTTCTGTTGTAAAGTGAACATAAAATTTGAGTGGAAACCATGAAACAGCTTGGTGATTTATTTAGAGTTTAAAATCATACTGTGATTCAGTCACAGGAATAAAATAATAATAATAAGATTTGCTAAGGATTTCTTTTTTGTTTTCAGGATTTTAATTTTTTTTATTTTGTTAGCATATGGTTGAAATACTAAGCTTTAATATCGTATTTTCTCCTCCATAATTTTTTCCATAAACTATGTGAGAAGCACGGAGAATGAATTTGACATAATGCTTATCGTGCAAACGGATATCTTCAACACGCTTTCTCTAGTAAATAGTCAGAAGGCCGGTATTTTACTAAACCATGAGACAACTACAGACACACACTGACACCCGTCATTTAGATTTGCAGGTTTGGGAAAAAACATGCACTTACATGGCTACGTTTCAACAGCTCTTTTCAGTCCAGTGCAATGGCAAACAATTCCCTTTCAGAATATTCTCTGAGTAGTACACCATTTCAGCACCAATTCCCAGAAGGTAAGCTCAAAACACTTGCACCGCATGTATACAGATAGAGGGTCAAAGTGTAAAAATGGTCATATTACATAAAAACACAGCGAACACACTGGGATATAAAAGGTAGACGTTGTGCAACATTTATACTGATACTTACCTAGCTTTTTTATTTCTAACAAACATACCTGCCTTTTTATAATAAGAAATGCAATAAGAAATATTACATTCAGGGTTGCATTTTTGTTTGCTATTTATTTTTCCTTTTTCCTATTCTTTCTAGTATAGGTTTCCAGAAAAGAACCAGATTCAACCCAAGGATTGAAAGATCTGTGGAATGATGGTAACTGTGCCCTATATAGCCACATGCCCACTGTAGGGTGAGTGCCTTTTCTTTTGTGGGCATATTCTATTTCCGTTCTTAAAAAAAAAAAAAAAATCGCAGTTATTGATCTTATTTTTATCATGTTGGCATTGCTCAACCTGACACTAATTCTCCAGTACCATGCTTCTTTTCTACGTTTTTTCAATACGTCCACATCAAAATGACTAATCTGGTGCCTGGTGTCTTTGATTTATATTACAACCCTTACTTCCCACTGGCACAAAATTGATATTAACTTATTTTTGGAGATTGCATCAGTCTCTGTAGAGTATGTGTGATTACCACAGACAATAGTTTCACACTAATAATGGAAGTACCTCGGATACAGGAAGTTGTTAGTTTTGTCAACACCTTCTCTAACAACCTCCTATGCTTTTTCTCGGTGCAGGGGAAATGTTTGGAAATGGGTGTTTGTGGTACTGTAATAACACATGCAGAAAAGGTAGAAATGGATTAGGGTGAAAAGAAAAAAAGCTGAAATATTCATTTAATGCACCAAGGAAAGTTAAGTTCTATCTGCATATTATTAAAATAAAAATAAAAAGCATTAATGTAATGATGCATTAATACATAAAAGCATACATCAACTGAGAAGACATCACCAGGAAGATGATCAGCTGTGGGGAAGGGCGGGGGTTGTTTTAAATGTGTCTGAAACACAATGTAATTCATTAAAACTTTATCTAGACTGATTTTGCAGGAAGAACACTTCTCAGTCTCTACATTTGATGGTTCTGGGTGTGTTATTTGTGTCGGTGTTGTTTTTCCAAGATGTTTTCTTTGCAGGGTAATTACCCAGACACAGTTATTTCTTGCATGACGGATCACTTGCTATAATTGGCTGTTTCCAAAAAGAAAAAAAGAGAGAGAATCAGGTGATTTGGAACCCTTTCATTAGCCATATTCTCATTGTGTGTGTGAGTGCGTGTGTGTGTCCTTGTTGGGAGAACGTTCCACTCCTTGACTGGGTTCAGCTCCTAATGAGAAGCTGAGGGTGAAGGTCAGCAGGCTTCAGATGCTTTAGATGAGCATGAATGAGTGTGTGTGTGTGTGTATGTGTGTGTGTGTGTGTGTGTGTGTGTGTGAGAGACTTGTTTCTCTCTGATATTGCCTAAACTACCAAACTATACCCCCAATAAATACTGTATGCCTGTATATAATATATCACAAAGCGTGTGGTGTATAAAGCGTATTCAAAGCTCCATCAGTAATCGAAGCGACGACACTTACAATCTTTATCACATCTTGCTTCATTCAAATACTTCCTTCACTAACAATTCACAGTGTAAAGTGTCACATTTACGGTGTTATCCACCTCTACAAGGATTCTTCTTTCCTCCCTCACTTTTTTGCCTGTGTCTGTCCTGGAGAGAACGATCGATGGAAACTTGTCTGGAGAGCTTAAAATCCCCTGCACTGACGATGATGAATGAGCATGCCACAAAAATCTGTGAAATATCCTGCACCGATAGGGAGGAGGTATCCATTTCAAAGAATGGAAGGAAAATAACTAAAAATGAGTGAAGATCTTAGACAAATGTGAACACAACCAAGTGTCAGTATGTAAATAGAGTGAGCAGCCACATGATATATATCAACTCGGGTGTTTTGTTTTTCTTTAATGTTGAAAAAAGTACTTTGTAAGGATGTGTTGGTGGCACCTAAGAAAAAGAGGGCACTTCTGAATATTCAATGAATATTCACTGAATATCCATTTGTCTAGATAAAAGCTTGTGCTAACCTTTTCTGTCTTGCTTTTGCTTCATTCTCTCTCAGCATCTTGAAACCGAATACTAATAAATAAATCAATAAGTAAACAGAATTTGGTGCTGATCAGAGTTTTTATCTCTTTTTTTTTCGCTCTGAGGCAAACTGGAGTATTGTCAAAAATCAGCATCCTATCTGTTTATAACAAAACCAACAGGGAATGCTTATGAACTTGGTGCATTCACAGCCTATCATTTCACTCTTCTTTGAAACAATCTTCTTCTTCTTCTTCCTTTAGCAATAGTATAATAATAGTTTGCAAGTATGAAATGTAAGTGCATAGCATAATGGAGACAAAGTAATTAATTAGTAACTGTTTTTCATTATTGTAGTATTCAGACCATAACCAGATAATATTACTAAGATCATACTTTATGTAACCAGATAAGAAAATCTGTTTTTTTCTGGTTATCACGATTTTGCTATTTTCAGCTCAGTTTAACAGTTGGAGCTTGTGAGATGGGTCATAGCATTTTGGAGGTAGAAGCAAAGTTTGGATTTTCACATATGAGCATTTCAAGGGTGTACCGTCACTAAAAGAATTCTGGCAAAACCTCAAACTTACGACAACAGAGTGGTGGTAAAAAGACTCATTGGCTGGCAAGAATCGTTTTCACATTATAGATGTGCAACACTGCCTCAGATTGAAAAGGTGCAGTAATTTTTGTTTGAATACATATACTTCCTGAGTGTGGAGTGCCAACAAATGAGAGTTTTTAGAGCCTTAAACTTATAGCAAGCAGATGACCTGAGGCTGCTCTCTAATTGGTTGCTTCAGATTTTCAGAAGGACACAGTGGTCTGCACCACAGGCATGCCCACGTGGGCATAAGTATTGCTTTTATTTTTTTCACTTTTATTTTTTAGACAGCTTGTTAGTTGTTAGCAAGTTTCAGGTTTGCGCAGCATTTCTTCTGAATAAAATAGTTCTGAAAAATGAATGCGTTAAACAAAAATAGACCAGTGATAAACGGCAACAACATTTTCAATGTCCCTATGGTGTCTACCTGCATGCATAACGCAAATGAAAATGTAGGTTAAAACCATGATTGATCCGCAATTAATAATTTTCTTTACAATTTTTAAAAAATTTGTATCACGTGACAGCACTAAAATAAAAGAATACTCAGTATTGTCTTTACAAAAAAAACTATCACAAGATATTCAAATAAAGATAAAAAAAAAAGGATAAAGCAGCTTGGATCAGATCGATTAGATTTACAGATTCAGCAGCAGGCAAGTGATTATAATGTCTAAACAGACAATAAATTGATTTAGCAAAAATTTAAGTTTTGCTATTTGGCTTTAAGTATATTCTAATACAATTATTATAATAATTCCAATTGGTAATTTGATTGACTGATTTACATTTAAATCAGTACTTAAATGTTATGGCAAAAGTATTCATACACCTTGAACTTTTCCACATTACACCCACAAACTTAAATGTATTTTATTGGGCTTTTATGTGATAGACCAACACAAAGTAGAAAGCAATTGTGAAGTGAAAAAAAAGGATATATTGTTTTCAAAATTTTAATAAATAAAAAATTGAAAAGTGTGGTGTGCATTTGTTTTCAGCCCCCCTGAGTCCATATTTTGTAGGATCACCTTTCTACTAGCTTTGCACATCTACCGGCTGAATTTTTTTTGTGCATTTCCTCCAGGATTGCCCTGTATTGAGCTCCATCTGTCTTCCCATCAACTCTGACCAGCTTCCCTGTTACTGCTGAAGAAATGCATCCCCACAGCATGATGCTACCACCACCATGTTTCACAGTAGGGATGGTGTGTTCAGAGTGATGTGCAGTGTTAGTTTTCTGCCATACATAATATTTAGAATTTAGGCCAAAAATTTCAACTTTGGTCTCATCTGACCAGAGCACCTTCTTCTACATGTTCCCTGTGTCCCCTACACAGCTTGTGGCAAACTGCAAATGGGAATGGCTTTCTTCTTGCCACTCTTCCATATTGGCCAGATTTGTGGAGTACACAACTAATAATTGTTCTTTGGACAGATTCTCCCACCTGAGCTGTGGAGCTCTGCAGCTCCTCCAGAGTGACCAAGGGCCTCTTGGCTGCTTCTCTACTTAGTGTTCTCCTTGCCTGGGCTGTCAGTTTAGGTGGACCATGTGTGGTGTATTCTTTGGTTTCATGATGCTGTTTGTTGAGTAATGTTCTCTAACAAACCTCTGAGGCCTTCACAGAACAGCTATAGTTATACTGAGATTAAATTACACACAGGTGGAATCATAATAATAAATTGGTGGTAAATAACTATTTCATAACTAAATAACTATTTAATAACTTTCAGACTTACATTGTTGATTGTGTGACCCCCCCACCCCAAAAAAATCCCCAGACACCACTGGAGAAAGCACATGACAGCACATGCCTGATGGTTGTGAATTGGCCATGAATAAATTAAGGAGAAAACTGGGGAGAAATGTTTTTGCACCTGGTAATTAAACACTACCTTATATTGTTTTGTAATAAGAAGAGTGTAACAAAAAATGGTATTAATATCTAAGCAGCTTTAAACACATGCAAAAAAACAAAAACAAAACAGATGGGACTGGTAAAGCAATATCATTAATCAATGATAGTATTTCAACTTAAGTATTGAAAAAAATGGGCAAATGCTAAAAATTAGTATCCCATCTTTATCACAGCATACTTGTTCCCTTGTCTCTCTTTTCCACTTGACTACTCACACCTGTCCATGTGCTTTTAAATGACAAAAACCAAGCACAACCCACATGCATATGCATGCTAGCCACCAGAAAGGTTCTACCTTATTAATATTCCAGTGCATCCTGTGAAAGCTCATGAATTAATAATATGCCCCTGTATACCATGGATGTCAGATGTGCTTCTAGGTGTGCAGTGAAGGTAGACACAGTGGTTTGAAACAATGTTGCTAAACCTTAGAGATGAAAGTTCTACAGAACTGCTCTACAGAAACAGTAATAAGCATATATACTTATATGCATATCCAGCAGCAAAGGGACTCGTTCCATCCCATGTATTAATGACACGCAGGTAATCGTTTATACATAGCACATGCTACCTTTTGCATAAACATACATCAAGTCTGCCAAAAGCAGACTCACTACCAGAAGAACACCTAACCCTCAGTGAAGCACGATGGTGGCAGCATTATGTTTTGGGGCTGTTGTTCTTCAGATGGAACTGGGGCTTTAGTCAAAGTGAAGGGAATTATAAACAGTTCCAAATATAAGTCAATTTTGGCACAAAACCTTCAGGCCTCTGCTAAAAAGCTGAAGATGAAGAGGAATTTCATATTTCAGTATGACATCCCAAAGCATGCCTTCACATCAGCAAAAGAATGGCTTTACCTGAGGAAAAAGAAAGATTTGACATGGCCCATCCAGAGCCCAGACATGAATTCAGTTGAAAATCTGTGTGGTTGCCTGAATAGGGCTTTGCACAGTCCTCGCAATCTGACAGATTTAGAATGCTTTTGCAGGGAAGAGTGGGCAAAGAAAGTCAAGCTGCGCCATTTTGATAGACTCCTACCAAAACGACTGAACACTGTCAAAATCAAAAGGTACTTCAACAAAGGGTGTGCATTTTTATGCAACCACATTATTCAGTTATTTGTATTTGTTTGTTAAAAGACTATAGGTCACATTTAAGTTGGAAACCTGGCATTTTCACAGGGGTGTGTAGACATTTTATATCCATATATATATGTATATGTATTTTTTTTTCTTCCCCCAGCTTTGACATCTAGTCTTGTTTTTCTCCACCTCCTCTCTGGGGTAGGCATATTCAGAGGTCAAAAGGCCAAGAGCGACCAGCAATCTAATTTCACGCTGCATGCTTCTGACAGACACCAGGCGATCTTTTCCACACTCTTTTCTTGCTCTCTCGTTCTTGCTTCACTGTTGCACAATGCATATTCCTCAGAACCTGCTGAAACTTAATCAAACCTTCATTAACAGTCGTCTTTCAATCTAATTGGCAGACAAGCACAGGGCCAGCACCCCGCTCTTGCAGAGGTGCCTTCCATCACTCATTCCTTCTCCTCCCTTGTTCGTTTGCTTCATCCACACTTGCAGCTAATCAGAACAGGTCAGTTTGGAGCAAACCAGACTAGAGCAAGCATGCCCAGGCATGTCCTTTATTTCTTTACCAGTATCTTTCTGTTTCCATTCTCCTACAATTCTGTATTCAACACAAGTCCATAACATTTACTCTTACTTAGCCTTTATGTGTTCAGTAGAATCTGACTAGCATATGTTCAGCATATGTTACAATCAGGCATAACATTATAACCACCTCCTTTTCTCTATACTCATTGTCCATTTTCTCAGTTCCACTTACCATATAGCTGCTCTTTGTAGTTCTACAATTACAGACCGCAGTCCATCTGTTTGTCTACACACTTTGTTAGTCCCCTTTACTCTGTTCTCTAATGGTCAGGACCCCCAGAGGACCAGCACAGATCAGGTACTATTTGGGTGTTGGATCATTCTCAGCACTGCAGTGACACTGATCAGGTGACGGTGTGTTAGGGTGTGTTGTACTGGTGTCAGTAGATCAGACAAAACAGTGCTGCTGGAGTTTGTAAACACCTCAGTGTCACTGCTGGACTGAAAAAAGACCACCAACCAAAAATGCCCAGTCACCAGCATCCTGTAGGCAGCATCCTGTGAGCACTGATGAAGGATTAGAGGATGACTAACACAAACTGTGCA
>JAOVVG010000044.1:8905047-8916760 GCA_028566375.1 Leptodoras nelsoni | reverse complement strand
GACTTGTATATGTCATTCCCAAGATGAATTGACACTGTATTGGCCACAAAAGGAGGCCCTACACCATACTAATAAATGATTGTGGTCTAAAATTACAGGTGTTTCAGTTTCAAAGGCTAACCCCTGTCGAAGCACTGGATAAATAAAAGCTTTTTTTTATATAGAACCCACTGTCTATCACACAGAGTCATCTTGATTCTTCTTATTTAAAGGGTTTCCACTTCATAACTCTTTAACAGGCGCACAACAAAAGTGAGAAAAACGTTACATTTTGCTAATTCAGCAGATTTTCATTGATTATTTTCAGAAGTAACCTTTAGATTTGGAGTTATGGATGTCTACTGGCAAGCTGAGTTGCCCATGTAAGGTAACGGTAGTGCCTCTTGAGCAAAATGAAAGAGTAGTATGATTTTACTTAATGAATCTGGATTAAATTTTTAGATATTTAGTTTTCCACACTTACTAGAGAGGACTTTCTACAATACTATTGTTTTTTATTAAAAACAACAAACAAATGCAGCAAACTAAAATATAATCCACATCCAACAAGCATAGTTGGAAACTACATCCCACTCACATTAGTGACTATGTGGTAACATTTTAACACAACTCATACATAAATACTGGGACATGTCTGTAATGTTATGACTTCATGAGAAGTCAGAGAGGAAAGTCAAAAACAAGATATGTTTTATCTTTTTTATCAACTTTAGCTTTTAGCTATTTTAGCTTGGTAACCTGATGAATGAAAAAATGAAAGCGTCTACTTGTGAATCTATTATGTCAAAAAGACTTATTGTAATCCTTTGAGATAAAAGGAAAAGTTGGAGACAAAATTATGATAACTATATATTGGAATAATAAATGCATGAAGCCACCTGCTAAAGGATCACTTCTGGACAGTTCCTTTGTGGTATACGTACATGCATTCACAATCAGAAATACATTTTACTTGGAACCAGCAGTTCATACAAATGCATTTACCCTTGCTACTCTCTCATGGAAGACATCATGTCCTGTTACAGCTGTCATTAAGCACTTGTTCTTTTTATACAACAGCATGGCCAAATTTGCTCTCTAGACTCTACTGATGGGACATGAGCTTGCAAACTTACAAATCGTTCGTCAAACAGGTTTTAGCTTTCCAAAATTAAACAAAGCACTCCAAAACTGGACTGAAAATTTGAATACTCTTCTGTAGAGGCCTATATTTAAAATTTCCTCCAAAGCCATAAAGCTGAAGTATCCTTATTGGTTCTTTTCTACCATCTACTCTATAAGTGTAAGCCTAATAATTTAGACTCATTTCAAATTCAAATCTGATGATCTGTCACTATGGGAAAACTGCACTCAATTGTATTAATGGAATAACTGCTTTAAATGAGTGTACACCAGTGTTTAGTTCACAGTAGGATCAGCATTTAAAGGCTGAGAAGGCAATTTTTTTCCAGAAGCATTTCTTGACATACTCTTTATCCCATTAACACTAAAAAACACTAAAATGGGAAAAAATATCTATTGCAGAAGCATGTCCAATCATTTCATTTGGACTAATTAGAATGATGGGATGGACTACCTACCTCTTTACCTACCTACATCTGCACACGCTGCACATGCAAGGCTTCCACAAGGCTATGTAGACATGTTGCTAAATCTAGTGAGTTAGACATACAAGAATGTAATAGGTTATACGTACATGTGATTCTGACATGCTTCTGGTAAATTCTCAGCCAGCTGATAGATGCAAAAATGGTTTGTAACTATCCAAAAGGAGAACTTTACAGTTAGTCCCCTTCCCCAAGTTTATAGCTGGCATTTTACCAAAGAGGATGACACACACACAAACAGACACACACACACACACACACACACACACACACACACACACACACACACACACATACACACGCATATACACACACCTACACACTCTCTCTTGGTCTGTCTTAAAAATGCAAGCAGGTGAAGTACTGCGTCGAAATCTAATGCTCTACGGCACCATTTATGCCAGAGTTTTGTAAATCGTGCTCTAATGATGATCTAAGTGCTTTTCTGCACTGACCTGAAGAATCAAGTCTGTCAGGTGGTGAAAAAATAGTAGGCACTTTAGACAGAGTGCAGTTGTATTTCTTCCTACTGCATTTTAATGGCAATGGTAATGTACCGCTGCGCCACATCCCTATGCAAGACACAAACACAAACACACACACACACACACACACACACACACACACACACACACTGAGGGCTAAGGTAGTTATTTCTCTTAAATGTGAAAATACTTACATTTAATTTTACATAACAGTCAAGAATCATTTCTACAGTGTTATTCTGGAAAATCCAATTTTTTTATTCTTTCACTTCCATTATATAATTTTGCAGTGACCAGACAATGTTAAGCCCTTTTCTCGTATGAACTCTGGACAATGTTCAGAGAATCAGGTCTGAGCATTGTGTGGAGTTGCCCTTTAACACATGTAGTACACAACAGATGTGTTCTCACCTACTGGAAATTCTCCATGTGCTTTAGGCTGGGGGCTCTGCCTGGATACAGCATACACAAGGGAGCACACAATGCTGTGGAAATCACTGCAGTAATTCTTGATCATAAACAGCCGAGTCTTTTGCTGTTCACTTCAATTTTCTGACAATTTCACCATCAGGCCTTACTGGCAGAAGTTCCCAAGTCTCATCATCTGATTTTGTATAAATGACCTTCTTCTTCAACCTCAGAAATGTTATCAACACTCCCACATGCTTGCTGTTCTCAGATGGACAGTACATGTACTAGGGAGCTGGCAGGGTAAAGTCCAGTTAATGTCTTTCCAACTGATTCAGACATTTGTGTTCTCACAAACAGCTCTAGGAAAGTTCAGGGTTGCAGTGTGTATGTGACAGCAACTACAGTTGCCACTTCTGAATACTTGGCAAGGAAAAGCCAAGTGTCTACAGGCAGGGTAAGTTGGGCATCTGTGTAAGGTGTGTTTCTGTGTGAGAGAGAGAGAGATTCCATGGTTTGTGGGGACCAGATGTCCCAAAAGGAGAGGAATATCTTTCATATCTTTCATATCTATCATTTTGACCTTATGGGGACATTTTGTTTTTTTGTTGTTGTAGTTTTTAACAAAAATTTAAAAAATAAGATAAAAGAGTGAAAAGTTATCTTTTCATTATGGAGGTTAAGGTTAGAGTTAGAGTTTATGGTTAGGGTTAGCATTAATTACCTGCATTAATAATTATGCCAATGGAAATTACTCACAAGTATAACAATACAAACTCGTTTGTTTTAATAGAATATGTACTACTGCCTCCTGGTCTGTCTGAGATATTGATGAAAGAAAAAAAAAACAGGAGAAGGAGCTCACTGTTGAAATTCAGTGGATGAACACTAAGCATAATTTCTCTAAAGCCCTATTCAGACAGGATTAAATTTATATGAGAACCTGGAATAAATCCATATTTATTCATTTCTCTATGATTTTTATTTCCATCTGGACCAACCTTGTGAAGAAAGTTTTTTTTTTCTGCATTGTTTTAATTATAGTTATATTATTCCTGGGATCAGTGGTGTAGCCTAGTTATAGTGGGTATAGTGTGATGATGATTAGTGACACCCCATAAGCACCATCACACTTTCTAACGCATACACTACATGTATCCACACATAAATAAGAGCATTCCAAAAGACTATGTATGTCTTATGAACAATTTATTATAAGTAACACAAGACTTTAACAGCCAATGACATTTACAGCTTGGGAGATTTAAATGCTTTGGATCAATTTTCTACCAATTTATTGTTGATTTTGCATGGCTGGATAGGGCAGTCTCTCTAGCTAGTTAGGAAGGTTAGCTGGCGAGTTCATGGTTAACTCGCCATCTAAACTATTAAGCATTAGCCGATGTTAAGATCGCTTGTAACTAGTTAACTTCAGTTACACTGAAGTGAATGGAAATGAATAGAGGCTGCCCTAGCTCACTATGCCCACTACCCTAGCTTATTATGATTCCTTTGTGGAGTGACACCACTTATTGAATAATGTATAAATGCAAATTTCTAGCAATTCACTAGCCAATATACTGTAATGTAAAGGTTCAAACTTCACAAAATTTCACTCCCTGCATCACTGTCCTATTCTTTAGATGTACGCCAGATTTCATGAAATTCCATCCATAGTGGATGCTACAACTGACACATATATATTTCAATTCATACTCTTCTCCCTCTTGATACGATGGTCATATTTCACACAGATAAAGAGTACAGCTAGTAAATTAATATTATTTATTAAATAATTGTACTTTAGTTAACATAGTAATTAATTAGTAATTATTAAAGAACTACAGTAGTATTGCCAGATAACTTACTGTTAAGTTTCTTAAGTACTTAAGCATTAATTAAGGAATCATGCTATTTATTTATTTATTTATTTATTTGTTAGAAGTTTAATGGTTAGAGTGGTAGCTCGGTATTTAAGATACTGGAATACTGATTGGAAGGCCATGAGTTCAAATCCTAGCACCATCAGGCTCCACTGTTTTTCCCACTGCATTACTTTTATCCAATATATTGATTACACTTGGATGTTTCTCTAAAATTTAGTAGCACAATGTGGAAAATGCAAACAGAACTCAGTAAGTAAAATGAAATTGCATGAAATTCTAATAAAATGACAGGACAGAAATGCATTTAATAGTGTTATAGGACGGATTGTTGCCTGCATGAGTGACACAGGCACATCAAAGGTGCTGTCAAAGATGGCTCGTAACTCTATATGAACCTCACACGATTGATGATTTTATAATTACTAACTGACACATCACTCTGCATTGTGAACTTCACAGGAAACATGCTCACTTTCTGTACACTAAGACTGAACACTAAAATAATACTTATCATGGAACTGAGGGTTAGCTTCAGCCAGTTAGCATAACCGGTGACTTGACTCATAACTGTGTTTGCCAGAAACACTGTCACTGGCAAGAACAGGACACCTACTGGCCATTCAACCCAACATACTTTTTATATTGGCTCTGGGGCACTGGGCCTTGTTGAACCCTGCATATTATTAATAGACATACTCATAAGGAGTGAAAGATAACATATTTTGGAAGATAACATCTCTGTGTGACTGCTCTCCCTTCTCTTCTTTCAGAGTTCAACTTAAAACCTTCTTCTTTACTGCTCACCACTCTTCTATAGGTCCTATATACACTTCTAGATGGTTTTTTTCCTGTTTGTAAAGTGACTTTGTGTTTGTGAAAGGTGCTGTGTTATAAATGGTTATATTATACATATTATATATTAAATTAGAGCAAGAAAGTGAGAAAAGAGAGAAGAGCTGATGCTCAGGATTCCGAACAATGCTCCAAGAGCCTCTTACACTGTTGTGTGAAAGTTTACAGTACATTAAACATATTGTTTTATTTGATTTTGCAAACCAACAGGCAAGGAATAAGCAATGTATAATTTTGGAAGCAGAATGGGAGTGGAAGCAGCAGTCTCATAACATCCTCTGGGTTCACCTGAATAACCAGTAATCCTGTGGCAGAATACAGATCAGTCCAGGAAGAGCCCATATGGCTGGTCTGGGGAAGTGGGGGAGAGCTGGATTTAATTATATCGGGATACAGTTTGATAAACCCAGCAATTTATTTGATCTTTTCATATCTTTAAACACATACCTGCAGAGTAGAGCAATAGCAATTTGGGAAAGACTCATTAAATCCATTCTAAAGCCTGAGAGGGTTGACCTCTGGCCACTAGGGGCAATGGGGCAACATCCACATGAGGCTTCCCACAGATTCACTCGTCCAATACACACATTCATACATACACACAGGCACATGAAAGAAAGATTCAGGTTCATTTGAAGTTGCAAAGAACGAACCTTCAGACTCCCTTTGATCTCCTTGGCGATGGAGATTAGTTTGTCTCTGTGGTGATCTAAATGGGGTGGTTTTAAGAGAAATAATTTGTTTTTGAAAGCTACTGTCTGCACTGGCAGCTGCGTGCTCGTGTGAACGTTGTGCTGGCTTTGCGTTCCATGGCAATCAACAAAGTTTTTCATGCATAAATATGCAAAACAGGAACACCTCTCAAATATTTTATGATCAAAGCCAGTGGCCACTAATGGGTTGCATGCTGTGTGTGCGTCTGTGTGTCTGTGTGTCTGTGTGGGTACGGCTGTAAAGTTTCCATTCGCTACATCAACCAAAACTGTATAGTTCTATATGCATGGTACATCAAATCAGAAGACTTTTAGCTTCGAAATATAAATTCTGACCTAAAGGTAAAACAATAATAAACAGTGTAATACAGTAGATCATGTAATAGTTATTACTTAAATGTGTATTCTTGCCCCTCTACCCTCTTAATAACAGGCACACACAGTTTTAATATTCAATACTTCAGCTCAGCACAAACATTCATAGATGATATATGAGAATGTTTACTTTGGTCATCATTTTTTCCTCCAAAAAACAGGTCATCATACCAATTAATTTTTAAAACATTTTTTTTTACACACATCTAAGCTGTGTAGCTTATATTCCTGGCACAAAAACAGTGCATAGATGTGTTATTAGGGACATACTCAAATACCAGTACATTATAGTGTGTTCAGAATGACTACAAGTACATATAGACAAATAGGAGGCAGACTATTCTTTAGGGCCGTGGGTGCTCGTGATGTTTGCTAGACAGCTTGTCAGAGCGGTTCATAGGCCATCTGGCTGAGACTAGATGTGTGCATTGGGACTGGGATCTTGCAGTATATTTGTGATTTGTGTTTTTGGTATGAATCAAAGAAAAACCTGTGCAGCCAGAACAGTTTTAAAGCATAGAATTGCACACTGTGAGCATTTTGACATTCATCTACAACGTGGATATTGACATGGAATTGTATAGTATTCGAACCTGAGTTGTTACATCTTAAGTATGTGAGTCTTAAACCCTTTCTTCGTTTTATTATATCAGTCTCACTCTTTGGACTTTTTTTCTTCTCTGTTAACCTGCAGTTCTGAAAATTCTGCTTGCCTTCTAAACTTGTATAATGAATAAATGAATAAACATATCTCCTGGGAAGGATTATCCGATGATGATGTTAGAAAATCACTCAATGATTACAACTGCAATGTTATTTGCATTTTGAGAGTGCTACCGAAGCAACCTTAGCAGTTCATCGGAGTGCAATAAACAGAAAGGTGTATGTGAGTATGGGATTGTGTGGAAAAATATTCTCTGAGATATACTCTCCTGAGCCCTGGGTAAATGCATGTGCTTGTTTTACTGCCGTGTGACTCCCTTGTGTTTTGTTAAAAAAAAAAAACATTGCCGATGTTGGTGTCAAAGAAGGAAAGATGGTGTGATGTTGCATTACTCTTATAAGCAGGCTCAACTAAGAATAATACAAGATTAAATATTGCTAAGTTTGCTCTACATAGAAGTCTTTGTTACAAAGTGTGTGGGTGTGTTTTATGTTTCTTGAAAATATCATTTTATCTAGCTGAATTTCACAACCCTACGAAAAAACTGCACATTCAGCCCAATCCAGAAATGTAACTCAGCTGTCAAAATAAACTTGCTGAAATGTGTCAAAGTAGGAACTGAACTGAAAGGAAGCAAAATACACCAGAGACTGTGTGTTAAGCCAGAAATGAAAAGCCATGTTCAGTGGAAGGTGTGACAGAAATAATTAAGTCCATGCTGTCAGTCAGATAAAAGTTGAGAAAATACATTGTTGGGTTCATGCTAGTTAAAACAAGTACATCAATTACCATAATAAATTTTGACTTCAGTGCAAGCACTCATTAGTTCCCTTGCACTATGCATAAAGTTAATGGACTAGGAAAGTGATTTTTCTCCCCATTTATTTTGCTCCCTCATACCATTGAGCAGGATGTAAAGGCTCAGGTGGAGCAGGTAGAAATTGTGATTTCCTTCTCTCTATTCCTCACTGCTCTGGATAGAGAAACATGACATATCGACTGCTAAACACTACCTGTTGGGAAGCAGTTTGTTCTTTTGGGACTTGTGCACCGTCATGTACACACATACACACACACACACACACACACACACACACACACACACACACTTTCCTGCTAAATGTGCCACAGATGGGAGAGCAGCTGTAAGCAGTGACTTGGAAAAGGTGCCTCGTTGACGGGGTTTGTTGTTTGATTCCCTTCGTTTCACCTGGCAGGGGAAGAATCCATCACTTCACTTTTTCTGCTTTCCCTCATCCTGCACACAGAAAAAAGCCCCATTTGTTTGCTGGCCGTAACATTTATCAGCGGATAAGCAGGCAATGGAAAAGAATGGACATGTTTTCTGCATTACAGAACATTGCTGTGATTGGTGGGTCATCGAAATCGACAAATTGAAGCCTCAAATAAAGGGAGAAGGCTGCATTTTACCTGTATGAATACAGTATATGTGGCTATCGTTGGTTAAATACAAACACTTGCTCCTGTGTTAAGAGTCAGTGTGAGGATTGCTGTGGAGTACTAGGAATTTTTATAATACAATAATTAACCGCGTTACTGTATCTGTATCACAATCAGCTCAAAATCATGCAGATACAGGTCAGCTTCAGCTAATGCTGAATCAAGTCTGATCTCTGTGGCTTTGACTGTGGCATGGTTGATGCTTCCAAATGGCCTGCTTTGAGTATTTCAGAAACTCCTGATCTCCTGGGATTTTCACAAACAACAGACTCTGACAACAGATTTTACACAGAATGGTGCAAAAAAAGCATAAAACACTATGCGAGTAGAGGGTTCCCATGATAACCTCAGGTTCCTGTTCTTGGCTGGCAGGAGTGGAATACCAAGTGGAATATGAAATACTTAAACCAGTCCTACTGGGACCAAGATCCATGCCATGATAAAAGTGTGTGAGATTACACTTTTTCTTGGTTCTGATGACTGATGTGAACAGTAACTGAAGTGCTCCACACTAACTGAAGTTCTATATCTATTATATATTTGGGTTTTGTTTTTTTTTTTTTGCATGGTACTGCTGCCACATGACTGGATGATTAAATAACTACATGAAAGTGCAGGTGTACAGATGTTTGGATATGTATTTGGGAGTGGTATCAACATCAAATATATTTTTATACTATACTACTTAATAACCACAAATTCATATTGAAACTAATATAGCAGATTTTAGGCAAATAAATGAAAATGAAATGAAAATGTTAGAAGAGCTATGGGTTTCTATGTGGTAATTTTTGTAGACATATACCATTAACTACAGTATGTCCTAAACCACTCAGTCAGTGCCTCCTTTAGGCACCATGGTTGGGAGTCCAGCTAATGGCAGAAAGCAGAAATGGCAATTGGAGAGTGGCGTCATGACGTACATTACTGTCCTACCTAACATGATCATATTAAGCTCTGTTTGGTTTCAGACTGAGCTCCATGTAATTGGATTCACCAGCATTGATCCAGTCTTCCTTTTGATTAATTTCCTGGTGCTTCTGTTTCTGAGCTTTGCTTCCTGTAATAGTAAACAATTTTGGTCGTAATATAAAAATAATGGCCATTTGCAGACATGACACTCTCCATGCATTTTGCAGGGATTACTCTTTTTTTTTTTCGGTCCCACTTTCCCATAGTGATTAATCAAGCAATGGCTTTTTTTTTCGAAAAGCAATGCTTTCCACTTCTCTGCTATGTTGATTTATTTATTTACCTTCTGGAGGCTTCAGCTATTTCCGTATGGTCTGAGTGAATTTTAATTTCCTGTAACTGTCTAGCGAGCCTCACCTCAGGAACAAACACACGCAAGGATAATATTGACAGTGTGATTTAGCAGTGTACTATCATAGATTATCGTGTCTTTTCTGATAATGTGGCATAAATTGAAATTTCCCCCATATTTCCTCCTCATCAACTCGTTTGAGACATTTGGGGTCATAAGGGATGTGGTGTTCCATTGCTTCAGATTCTAATGATGTGTTTTGGGTATTCAAGGCTAGCACTCTACAAAAAGGCCCAAATGTCCAAATCCCACTGTCTTTTGCAGTTATTTGTCTGTTTAAATAGACTGTCACCTTCTCTTTAACACATACAGTGACAGAGCACACACTGCCGGTAGCACAAACTTGTTGAAAGTGTCCATTGCCTAGAAAAGATAACCATTCTGCTCATCACAAGGTGACCTTCGTACCTTATTTGCATTGAGTGAAATTGATTGTGAGGAACAGAAGCTGATTTGTGTTTATCCAGCGAGTGCATTGCATTTCACATATGACATCTTCTGAATATTCAGCACCCATTTTGCATTAACCTTTTCTTATAGAATCAGTAAAACGATGACCACATTTACATTGTGTTATGAAATGCCAAATTGTTTATGCAATCAGTAAAACAAAAAAAAAGATGATTCTGTGTGTGTGTGTGTGTGTGTGAGAGAGAGAGAGAGAGAGAGACCATGTTTTTATCTTTGAGGGGACCAATATTCTGATATTTTTGACCTTGTGGGGACATTTTGCTTGTCCTTATAAGGAAAGTGGGGTTTTGTTGTAGTTTTTAACAGTAAATAAATAAATAAATAAATGAGCCAACAAGTTCTCTTTTCATTACAGAGGTTAAGCTGAGGGTTAGGTTTAGGGTTAGCATTAATTAGCACTATTTATGTCAATGGAAAAATCACAAGTGTGATTCACAAACAGCTCACAAGTATAGCATTACAAATGTGTTTGTGTGTATGTTTCTTCTTTTTGTCTGTTATTTGAACTAAGCTTATGCATGTTTGTTGATCTAAGTGCTTATCGCAGCCTGCACTGGCGTAGTATGGCCTCTTACAAAAACTGAAAAAGAAATTCCATGCAACTCCAATTACTTTGTATAGCACTTTTAGCAATGGACATGAAAATTAATTTAAATTTATGCCCAATAAGCCAGCCAGAGGTCATGGTGGCAAAGAAAACCTCCCTGAGATGACAAGAGGAAGAAACCTTAACAGGTACCAGATTCAAAAGGTAACCCATTATCCTTTGGGTGATACCAGGGTGATTATAAACCATTTTCCTTACTTTTATAATTATATGTTCTCTAATCCAAAAGGGAAATTGTGTAAACAGGAACATATGTGCTAATGTGCAACTTATGGGTATGAGCATCAGAGCCTTTATGAATTCATTATAGTTTTGACTTGTAGTCTATTGTTATGAAATTATCGAGTGTTTACTGATGGAGATTTGAATGCAAAAACCTGTTCCCTACCAATTGAAGTGCAAAGGCTACCCAAGGAAAAACATCCATAACCATCTTTATGTTTTTGAATGTGGTATTCTCTACAGTCATCTGCCAAATGAGATACAGTAAATGTATTCTCATGGTGATCTTTAGACTGTCCATGTGGGGCCATCCTCAACAGCAGCAACTGATCTTCAGAAGTAGGAGCATCAGTGTGGATCAGGCAGGTCTGTGAACCAGAAGCAGTCAAGATCATTGGTAAGACTGGATTTGAGATTTACTCTTTTGGTATTCAATCTATTAAACAACTGGCCTCTAGTAAATGTATGTGTCTATTAACCTGGCCCGTGTGCTATTTCATCATAATCTGTTTACAGATATATTTTTCTTATTTTTATAAAAAAAAAAGAATAATACAGAAACATGTCCTCCCCGTGTCCGCGTGGGTTTACTCCGGGTTCTCCGGTTTCCTCCCACAGTCCAAAGACATGCACGTTAG
>JAOVVG010000044.1:8781215-8803912 GCA_028566375.1 Leptodoras nelsoni | reverse complement strand
CTGGTCCAATTTAGCCATGAAACCTCCCACACTAAAATGACAGGTGTTTCAGTTTCATTGTCTAACCCCTGTATCTTCTTGGTCACCTTGAAGGTATAAAATTAGAGACTGCAGCTCCTTTTTTCCCTGCACAGTTTGTGTTAATCCTCCTCCAGTCCTTCATCAGTCAATTTACAGTGCCTTGCAAAAGTATACATACCCCTTGAACATTTCCACATTTTTTCAAATTACACCCACAAACCTATATGTATTTTATTGGGATTGTATGTGATAGACCAACACAAAGTAGCAAGTAATTGGGAAGTGAAAAGAAAATGATACAGTTTTTAACATTTTTAATAAATAAAAATCTACAGCTGTACTGTGAAGGCCTCAGAGGTTTGTTAGAGAACATTAGTGAACAAACAGCAACAAGAAAACACACCAGACCGGTCAGGGATAAAGCTGTGGTGAAGTGTAAAGCAGGGTTAGGTTATAAAAAAATATCCCAAGCTGTGAACATCTCATGGAGCACTGTTCAGTACATCATCCAAACAATGGAAGCAGTATGGCACAACTGCAAACCTACCAAGACATGGCCGTCCACCTCAACTGACAGCCCAGGCAAGGAGAGCACTAATTAGACGCCCTTGGTCACTCTGGAGGAGCTGCAGAGCTCCACAGCTCAGGTGGGAGAATCTGTCCACAGAACAACTATTAGTTGTGTACTCCACAAATCTGGCCTTTATGGAAGAGTGGCAAGAAGAAAGCCATTCCCATTTGCAGTTTGCCACAAGGCATGTTAGGGACACAGCAAACATGTAGAAGAAGGTGCTCTGGTCAGATGAGACCAAAGTTGGCCTAACTTTTTGGCCTAAATGCAAAACTAACACTGCACATCGCTCTGATCACACCATCCCCACTGTGAAACATGGAAGCATCAAGCATCATGGCAGCATCATGCTGTGGGGATGCATTTCTTCAGCAGGGACAGGGAAGCTGGTCAGAGTTGATGGGAAGACGGATGGAGTTAAATACAGGGCAATCCTGGAGGAAAACCTGTTAGAGGCTGCAAAAGACTCGAGACTGGGTCGGCGGTTCACCTTCCGACTACTCTAAACATACAGCCAGAGCTACAATGGAATGGTTTAGATCATAGCATATTCATGTGTTAGAATGGTCAAGTCAAAGTCCAGACCTAAATCCCATTGAGAATCTGTGTGCAAGACTTGAAATTGCTGTTCACAGATGCTCTCCATCCAATTTGACACAGCTTGAGCTTTTTAATAGATTAAAAAAGTTTTAAACTAATTTTGAAATCATTTTCACAATTGCTTGCTACTTTGTGTTAGTCTATCACATAAAATCCCAATAAATTTGTGATTTGTGATTGTAATGTGAAAAAAAGGGTATGAATACTGCTGTTGGCTGGATATATATTTTTTGACAACACAATATTAAAAATGGCATCTACAGGAAGATACACCACACTACTGTCCACTACCCAAATACCATCAGTCAGTTGTGGTGCTGTAGAAAGGGCTGACATACTGTAAAGCATAGAGATGTAACCAAATATTAATGTATTATTAAGCATGAACAGATGCATAATAATGTATAATGTATATTAAATACAAATTTGCAAATATAGACAAGATTATTAGGAGGATTATACTTTTTTTCCTAGGGCATCTAGTTGAGACTAGAGGTTTGTATTGGGACTGGAATGTTGGCATTCATACGTCTTTTCACAGTTTTTTGGGTAAACAAAAAAATTGACGATACCTTGTAAAAAAAAAAATGCTGAATATTAAATCAGAATAAAAGAAACATCCAAAAGAAGCACTAATATTTAGTGTTATTTATTTATACAATGTCAAAAATAGTTTTACATCAACACAGTACATACTACACATTTTGGAAAAGTGCATGCTGAGAATATTTTAAAAGAAAGTAAAGGCAGCAGCTACATGATGCATAATAAAATGTTGCTAAATTTCTAAAGCAAACTGGACAACAAAAGCTCTCAGAAAAAGATTCATTATTTAATGCCGTTGGTGACTGACTCCGGGGATATTACAGCAACACGGCAGGAAAGGGCAAGCTTAAGTTGACAGTTTAGGAAACATTAACACTGGAGAAAATGGAAAGGATTTTTTTTCTAAGAAGGATACATTAATTCTAAATACTTTCTATATAACAAACTTTAAATTGGTCAATGTTTTTACGTCAAAAGATTGTGTGGAATGACCTCCACTAGACCTCAATTTAAGCAGTGAAATTAAATACAGAAAATGAAGCAGAATATAAATACTAGCCTTGCATTTGTTTAAACCTTGTCTAAAAGTAGCCTAAAATTAGTGTGGGTGATGCCATTTCTTTCCTATTTATTAGGTTTTTTTTTGTATAATGAACTCTGTGCTTTACTAAATATAATCTAATATTATCTGCTGTATTACAGCGAGATCCATGGACAAAAGGCTAGTTTGACTGTGGTCAAACGAAGTCTTTACACTATGAGGCTTGTACAAACCACACAACCCACAACTGATGTTTAACCTTTAAGTCTATACCACAGCCCTTTATATTATATACACTTACTTTTCTCACTATCAAGTCACCACTATACAATACTATTGGTTGGATGGCTGCAGTTAGATTTTCTTTTAAGGTTAGAGAAGGTCTATCAAAGGAAAGCTTTGGTGTGTGCCATGTACACTGCACAATATATAAATTCTACATTATTTACATTAATACTTTGTTTTGCTTTTCTAGAGGTCTTCCTGGGAGCTGAGAGTCATATGCGCTCTCACCCTCCAGAATACCACTTGCAAGCTTTTCCGCCTCTTCACTTTCTAGCCTTTTTTTTCGTTTATAAGCTCTCAGCTTTCTCGGCTCTCAGCTCTCTTCTCTAGGTGCGCGTCCTGTTTGGTTGAGAACGGTGCTCAGTTCACTGAGAAGACTCTGAGGCAATTGTCCTGTGCTGCATCCAACCATCACTTTTTTCTGCTGAGATTTGGTTTGGTTAGCAGAATCTGGACGAGGAACAGGTCTACACCAAGTCTGTAGGGATGCTTCGACAGCTATTCTGTTTCTTGATGCTGGATAATTTCCTCCACTGGGGGCCAAAGTTGGTTCTAGTATTAAATCCCCTTTTTGGTTTTTAGGCTTTAAACTGCTCTCCGGCATTGCCGTTCTATACACGTTATCCGCCTCATTTAAGTTCTTTGACTTGATCTTGTCAGAAGTGACATTTAGAGGCACCACCTTTTTGTCCTGCAAATAAAATTGAAAAGAATGGTCATACAACAGACACGCTAGAGAAAGGGGAAACGTCTAAACTAGCTCCCGTGTCATTTTCCATTATATTATGTAGATACATGTAATAATTTTATCAAAATATAAGAGCAGTTTCTCTAACTCTACAGGATTTAAGCCAGCATGGAGGCTTTTTTATCCTGACCTCCTTGCTGTGTTTGGCTGCTTCAATCTCTGAACCCAGGCGAGCAGAAGCATGCTCTCTGCTGCTCTGTTGATCTGAGGATTTGCTCTTTTCTTTGCCTGTAGGCCATAAGTCTCCTTGATTCTATGCAAATAAGCAACAAAAAAGACATTTTAGTGCAAATACTGCTTTTATAGTGAAAACAGACCATGTACATAAAAGAATTTCATAAAACATTTATAAAACATTAATATGCAAGTCATTCTGGCTACATTTTGCCTTTAACTAGGCCTGTCATGTAAATGAGAAGGCACTGATTCGTCTAGATTTATTAATTAACTAAGCTTTCTTTAACAAAGTATGATTGAGGGAAGCATTCTGTTCATTCTCACTTTTTCCCCTCATCTCCTTATTTAAATGTCTCATCAATTAGGTTATGTAAGTGCAGATAGAATACTAAATGCTTCAGTGTTTGGTGCTTTTACTTCAAAGTCCATTTTCAAAGATATAAAGAGCTACAACAATCTGTTCTTTAGGTCTTTATGACCTTGAAACTTGGTTATTTCATATCCTTTCCTGCACTTCACACTGTCACACTACACTACACTCCAGTGGGGTGTTTGACACGTAGAGTCCTGTAGAAATAAGTTCATAAAAGTTTGCAGTTTTGTTAAAATTTTATTAGTGTCATTAAGCCTGAGACCCATTTCTAAACACAGCACAACCATTCCAATATTACAGCATCGTCAACAGATGCAAACAAAATGCACTACTAGAAAGGGGCAGCAATTACAGTGAGTTATAAAATAATGTCTTTAATAATCAGAGTTAAATAACCTAATTGGTGCTACACTGATGATTAATAAGTCATAACTCACTTGACTATTAGACAACGAAAAAAGAAGGGGGGGGGGTGAAAGGTGAAAATCTGACAGCACACAAACCTAGCAGAGCATATTCATAGGCTGTCTCTAACTCATTTGCTGTGGCTTAACAGAGAACTGGAAAACATTACTGGCTCACTGGAGCTTGCAAATATTTGTTCATCACTCAGGTTTCTCATGCAGTGGAGAAGCTCACTCTGCACTTTCTGTTCGAGTCAGACAATTTTGTCATGTTCCTAACACAGCCTTCAGATAGCTGGCAAGTAATACCCCTGGCTACAACCCAGTCAGATTGGATTGATTTTACATGGGTAAGGTGAGGCTGGGTAACGTATTTATTACAGCTATAACTCTGGGATTTTAGTCGTTTCCAAATCCGTCATTTTCAGGATTTAAACGGATTTTACATTTTGAATGGACCGTGTTGGTAATAACTTACTAATCTGCAAATACATTTCTACCACTTCCATTCCTCAGGTATACAAAGAATGCAATATAAAACAAAACAATGACACTGGAATCACTAATTTTATGGCTAAATAAAAATGTGAAACCAACAGTATTATGGCCTGTCAGTCAAATTTCTATTTATTGCACTTTTACATACTTTGATATACTTTTTAAATGAACAGTTTTTAACAGTTTTCACACTTGGCTGTTTTCATTTTAGAAATGTATTCTAATAACTATTAAATTTTATATTGAAAAAGGTTTTTTGGCTTGTGATTTCTGTCATTCTTTGAGGTCATGTTTCCCTGTAGAGCTATACTGTATTCAACAGGGAAATTAGTTTGGTTGCTCAGTTCTGTAACCTGCAAAACAGTCTTAAAAACCAGCATGTGATAAAAAAAAAGTGATAAAATCATGGAATGTGATCCAGCCTGAAAAAAATGTCAATATTTTTGTGAGATTGCCAAACCATAATATATCCCATGCAATATGCAACACTTTTGTTAAGATATGTGTAATTATAACCTGCGGGAATACACAGAAGTACCAGAAAAACTGGTATACCAGTTAATACTTGGTAGGTCCCCTACGGGATCTTGGAACACTGAGGTTTGTTGAGGTCCCAGCATTGAATTCCGATGTTACTTGCATGAAACGAGACTTGCGAGTATTTTTACGGCCACACTGCTGTCGTAAGTTCGACACTTGCCGGAATTCTTGTAGTCACGGGACACCCCTGAAAATCCAAACTTTGCTTCTACCTCCTAAATGCTATGACCCACTGCACAAGCTCCATCTATTAAACCACACTGTGAACAGCAAGATCGTGATAAATTGCCATTCTCACAGCGGAAACATCTCGAGAAGCTTCCATAGATGTCTGTTGCTTTATATACGCACTGGTGGATGCAACCAATAACATGCATAGGTGGCCTTGCTGTGTATTTTGCATAGTGGTACTTCAGTATAGAACATAACAGAACAGATGTTTTCACTCTTTTCTAGGGTCTCCCACTAAACCCAAACAAGACCAGGTACTGGACAAGTTCAAAACGCAGAGCAATAAAATATAAAAGATGTATACAGAGATTACTAATGTTATGTGAATTGATCATAATTACAAAGACATGCTCGAATAGTACTTAAGATTATTCCATCACAGCATGTACAGTAAGTAGACATACAAGTGGCATCCTTTCCATGAACGCTGTTTATATTACATGAAAAATTTCCTTGTGACAACAGCACAGGTCATTGTCATTCCTGACCCAAAAAAATAATTAGGAAGAATCTTAAACCTACCACTGAACGACACCAAAATACCAAAGGCCAAACTCTTCTCTATATCTTTAAACACACTAAAACTCTACAGTAAAAATAAACCCAACAACAACAGCAGTTTTAAGACCTTAATTATGTCAGAACAAATAAGCTGGAACATTTTGCACGGCTACCTGTGCGACTCCTTCTGCTTGCTGAGACAGCTCGTACTTTTCTGTGTGACTCAGCGGCCTCTGATCCTGTTCTTGGCACGTTCATCCTCATTTTAGCAACAGAATGGCTTGTCTACCTGTATTCTTACCTATCTACTCTTCCTCTGCTATTGCTATGGGAACCATACCTTAGGGACTGTGAGTTTGAGAAATAGAGTAAAGCAGAGTCTGAGAGTATCAATTTATCTACTTGCAGGGTTTGCTCCAGCACACACAAAACAGATGTGCTTAAAAAAGTATAACCAAAAAAAAATCATTAAGCACATCTCATCCCCCTTCTGTCTTTTTCTCTGTCTCACCGCTTCGATCCTTCCTTTCCCAGAAATCTGCTGTGCTCTTCCTAGGAAGTGATTAAGAGCTCTTTATTTTTTAATGCTGCATTGCTACTTTGGGACAAAGAAAAAGGACAAAAGCTTTCAATACTGTTAAGAGAACTGAGGACAGATGATAAGACAGAAGCACTAGGCTAGAGAAAGGGGAAACGTCTAAATCTTCACTAGCTCCTGTGCCAGTGTGTGCCCTCTGTTTCTATTATTAATGCACACTGAGCTGAGTCAGGCCTTTGGTCAGTAGCTGTATTCAGCTGTGGAGAAAAGCGTGTGATGGAGCCAGTGTGATTGCAGCAGTCTACATGACCTTATTTCTGCTAAAAGACTTTTCATGATAATGTGATTAATGCAGCCAGAGAATGACCTCAAAACTTTCTCTTTATTCATGTTCCAATCCTTTTCCCCCCTTTTTGCAGAAAGGAAACTGCTTCACTAAAAATGACCAGATTTTAGTCACTTAAGTCTGCATGGAGGCAAAAAAGTTAAAGTATTTTCCTTAGTGTAAGAGTCTCTTAATGCACTTGCTTGCTTACTTACCTTACTTCTGATAATAGATGTAACCCAGTCCAGCTGTGACTCTTTTCCCTCACAGCAGAAATACCTAATTGAGAGAGAACATGTTCAGGCATTAACATCATATCTACAGTGTTCATTTATGGCTTAATAAAAAAACCAAAACAACAGCAAGTTAGAAATAGAATACAGAACGTATACATGACAGAATCAAAATCACTGACTGTTCAATTAGCCCGAAATTAATTGTACTTACCACTGCTGTTTTTGTGTGTAAACTGTGAAACCCCAACTGTTGGGAATTAGAAAGCAAAAGTGAGAGAGTTGGAAAATAACACATAAACCTTTACCCTCCCAGCATTTCACTAAGGCCCACATATCGATTTAAGTCTATTCTCAACTCCTTCCAACAGTCACAGATCTTGACCCCCAGAGGATTGCTTAAGCACTAAGCAACCGTAAAATTCAGCTTAGCTTCCTTTACTGCAGCCTAAGTGTGGTTTAAAGAGCTGGTGGGAGGAATAAAAGCTTGGGCTAAAGGAAGGCCTCCATGCTCTTTGCTCTTTGGCAATATTTCAGCACATGATACTAATGGATTCGAAATGTACAGGAAAGCCGCAATATGCTGTGTATAAAAGCCCTCGTGCTTTCTAGCTGACGGACAGGGCATCGCGGGAGTACAGATCCGGCAACATTACATGCTTGTTCTTTGTTAAACTTGCGATGTTTTGTTGACTTTTTGAACAAGTATTATATGGTACCACAAAATGGCAACTTTTTGTTCCACTTTGACTATTGTAAGGATCAGGCCAGTTGGTTAGCATACTTTTTCCACTTAGGAACAGACTTAAACCACTGAGTGAAAGCTAAGGCTCAGAAGCAAAACATAAAACCAGTGGTTCTTATTATAATAATAAAACCCAGACCTACAGCTCCTTAGGAAAATGTGAACCTGAACCGTCTTTCTGATATAGGAGTTTCTGTTGTTTCTCTTCAGGGACAGTACACTCTTCGGCACGGCTTCCAGTCTTTTACCGGGTCTCGTGCAATCTTATTTTTGTGAATCTGTGAATTACTTCTGTTTGAAAACACACAGTGCTTTCACATCCAGCTGTTTTTCCCTCTCTGACTCTTTCTCCAACTCCATTCAATTTGACTTGGATCAATATTCCCTTTAATCTCTCCATCTCCAGTCAGTTGCATCTCTCATTTCACATCCTATACGAATGTCAAACATGTTATACTTCCAGACACAGACATCTTGATCAGCGGACCTTCAAGTTTATGAAAATGAAAACTGCTAATAATAAAACGAATCCAGTGCTGCAGTTTCCCCAGCAGAAGAGGACGAAAAGGATCATTTGTACAAAACCCAATTACATTCGCTCAATTCTGCTACCGTGTGATCTAAACATGGTTTTGAGGGGCCTCATGAATCCTTCCTCTGGGGTAGAAATTTGAACTAACAAATCTTTGGCACAAGCAGCCAAGACAGCACCGGTCTCCAAGTGATATTAATGAGGACAGAGGCTCACATAAAAATCCATCTGAATCGATCTTAATCAATCAGATTTTCAGAAATATTAATGTGTGTTTCGGATGGCAAAACTAATTTTGACTAATGTTTTAATTCTCTGACTTTTGTGCTCAATATATTTTGCATAAAAATAAATTGTTAAATATGAGAACAGCTACAGTTCTTAGAGTTCAGCAAGTTTATCTGTCATATAATCACAACTAAACACACATTACTATTTTTTGCTGTGGTTTACTAGAGGATGATTAATAATAATGCATAAACGAAGATGCTTACTTGCTTGTTGGTTTCAGCTTTTTTCTTATCCCCAAGTAGCATTTCACTGACTCCACAGGAACCTCTCTCTCTGGTTTAGCACTCTGAGGAAAGATTGTATGTGACATTATCATCACACTAAATTGACCCAAAAAAGTCAGAAATGTGATTCATAACACATCTAGAGTCATGCACCATATGACCGTTTCATACGCTGATGTGCTGTTATATAATTTGTCCATAACTTGATACAGCTCTTGCCTACTTTGTTGATTATACCTGGTAGAAAATAAAATCATCTTTGCTTGAGGAGATGGCAGTCGAAATGACACCAGCAAATTTTCCCAAACCATCACTGTGACAAGTGCTGTAATTTAATCAGACTTGCAGTTGGGCATGAATGACTTATATAGCTCTCTCTCCTCTCTCTCTCTCTCCCTTATCTCCCTATATATATATATATATATAAAATCTACCGATATTCATTTGCTCAAGATGAGACAAATAACACTGCTACCCTATATACAGCAGCAACAAGCCCAAGGCCCTTGTTTAAACTAGCATATGCCAACAACACTGTAATGTTGCCCAGAAGGTATGTATTTCACACTTAATGAACAACAGACCCCAGACAGAGAAGAGCACATTGATATAAAAAAAACAAAAAACAAGATCTCTCTGACACATAGAAACCCTTTGCCCACTCATTTGCTCAGGAAACTTGAAAAAACAAAAGCATCAGAATATCAATTAAATTTCTGCTTCACAGTTGATTTGCACCTTCTTTACTCAGCAATTAGGAGAACATTCTGACATATTATACTAATTAAAAAGAGAACAGCCTACTTTTAAAATGTCTTTACCTGCCTCTCTACACCCACACGCACAAACACTTCCTTTCTTCAAATATCACTTATTAACAAACATTGCTCTCTGTGCAAGTCTCCGTGTCAGTTCGAGCTGCACGTGCCCCAGAGGGAGAATACACCAGAAAATGCATGCTGCTAAAATCACATAAAACAAGACACAATTTATAAAAGTAGAACTGTTTTAATCACTGTGTTCATCCAGGCAAATGAGATATGGCTTATGTGTGTTATTCCCCCTCATCAACATACCATAAGTGGGCCAGCCAACCAGCACAGAGCGGCTAATTTCATCCTACTATTAAACACTAGCTGATCTCAGGCACAGCAAAAGCTGCTGTAACTAATGTATGGGAATCAGAAGAGTCAGAGTGTCAAGTCTGCAGGCGAACACAGGACGTGGGTGAAGCTGCTGATCGGGAGCACCATCAAACTGAGGTGCTGCAACTCTGCTACAGGCAATAAGCACTCCATCAACCTGATCTGCCTGGATCCGGAGTGCAATAAGGGGGTAATTAAAAAGAGAGAGAGAGAGACAGAGACAGAGGGAGAATGGAAGAGAGCGATGGGCAGGTAAGATAGAGCGAGGATGAAAGAAAGAAATAAAAAAAAGAAAGAAGTAAAGGTTCATTTTCAGAAACAGGGAGAACAAAACGGATACGGAGAGCATGAGTGCAGGAGCAAGTCGGAGAGTCAGTAGGTCTGAGAAGGAGCTGAAGAGAAACAATGGAAAACAGGGTGGGCAATTTAGTGAGTGCATGGATTAAATAAGGGCGTGAGTGAGAGTGAGTGAGTGAGTGAGTGAATGTATGAGTGAGGGTATGAGTGAGTAAGGGAGAGGGGAAGAGAATAACGAAGGAAGTAAGGGAGGGAGGAAGTGAGGGAGAAAAGGAGTGAGTAAGTGAGGGACGGAGGCAGGGAATGAATGAGGGAGAGACGAAGGGAATGAGCAGGAAGGAGGGAGAGCGGAAGCAAAGAAAGAATTTATACTTTTGCATCTTTGTATAGCAGAAGCTTCTTATCCCGCAATACAAAGTATTTGTCCTGAAACTTGTTCCCACAAAGCAATTTCCCGGAGCCATCTTTAAACTTGAGTAGCTCTCCTTTAGGGATGTCCTTCTGCCCCTCTAAAAGACAGAGAGACAGACAGACAGACAGACAGACAAACGCACAAACACACACACACACACACACACACACACACACGCACACACACAATGAGATCTAGGCACACACTTGATTATAACTAAATAACTGCTGTGATTAGCACACATGTACCATATTTTACTGCATGTGATATGAGTCATATTCTGTAAGTACAAAAGACAGTCTACATGCACTAACAAATCTTGCAATCATGCCAACATTAGAAATTGGCCAGTAAAATGACTAAATATTGTTTGATGAAGTGCTATTACTCCATGTATAAAACACTGTACATTACAATCACTGTTACAGAACAACGTGTGTGATTCACTAATGTCTGGAACAGCTGAAGGACGGCCAAAAGCAACCACTAAATGAGCTTGGCTGTAATGTACTGAAAGGTTTCACTTAATAGCAAAGCAGAAATTGTATCATGTAATTCAGAACATGGTGTAAAATTGTAAAAAAGATGCCCGAGCCAATGGGAATTGAACCTGTAATGAAGCTGCATGCAGAAATGATGTCTCCCAATAGTGGAAAATAATACTCAGGGAAAAGTCTTTGATTCTGGTATTTTACTCTGTAAATGGCTAAACATAGCAGTCCCTTATGTTTAAGAGAGTTAACGATGCTCTACCCGAGTTGAAACAGGGCCTCTTTGATCCATGAAATATTTTAATGAGCAGGAAAGCTGAGCCAGGATCCTCCAGTGTGCTCCACTCCAAAACCTGCTCCAGGATCTTCTCTTTGTAGTGTAATGGGCGTTCTGAGAGAGACACACATGCAAGAGTGAGACAAACTCATGGGCGTCTCAGTGGCTCAATAGTCTTAGGGTGCGTACAGACTTGTCTGCTTTTGTTCTATTAAAAGGAATCCTGGTGTGATTATTCTGTAGTGATTCTGTGTGATTATTCTGAGTAAGTGTGAACGCTTCCTTTCGAACTCTGGAGCGCACCAAATGGAGACCTCCAGAGTTGGTGGTTCGTTTTGAATTGAATTTTGGTGCAGTTTGTTTGAAGTATGAACACAGTATGAACCAAAGGCATCTAAACAAATCAAATGCAGGACGCGATGTTACAAGATGCAACACTTAATGCGCCGCAAAGAGAACAGAATGCATTGAAAAAAAAATGATTTAACGCCTTTATCCAATTCCACCTCCTGCAGTGTTTTCAGTTGGTAAAAAAATACCACCAGGTATACACAAACCTGATAAGTATATAACGCATTGTTCCCTGACAACTGGCTTGCAATATACATATACATACAACTTCCTTTAATTTTACTTTAGTTTTTTTTTTTTTTATCTTATTTTGGTTTGATTGTAAAATTTACATGTGAACACTAACCACAGCAAGACTAAAATGTAACAATGCATAATTTTCTTGTTCTTGTCGATCCAATCTATAAGTCTGAACACACCTTAAAATGAAGATTCAAAAGTTCAGGTCCTAGGAACACCATTGTGGAGCCCTTGAGTAAGTCCCATAGTCTTCAAATGCTCAATTGTGGAAGTCACTTGATGTTGATTAGAAGTAATAATAAATGTAATAATGAATAAATGTATTTTATCTTTCAATGTGGCATTAATCAGCATGATCATCAAATATGAAAAGGTTTTGTGGCTTGCTTGCTTTAATGCAGCCAAATATATGTGGACACCTGACCATCTCACCCATGTGCTTGTTGAACATCCCATGCCCAAACCATTAGTTTCTGGAGCATGGCTATGATGATTTGTCAACTTAGCTACAAAGGAATTAGTGAGCTCAGCCACTGATGTCAGATGAGGAGGCCTGGTGCACAGTCTACATTCTAGTTCACCCCAAACATAAGTCTGGCCTTGCATAACATTAACTCAAAATGGAAAGGGTAGGTCCTGGTTGAACATCACATGCTCAATGGTGATTGGCTAGAGCACACATCAGGAGGTTTAGAGTATGAGAGCCTAAATAAATTGTCTGTTGATTTAATCATGCTTTTTAATTATTATTTTAGCTGTACACTTTCAACTTTGCACTGTGTTCATATGAGCATGCATAGGAGTAGTTACAGTAATACAGGGGCTTGGTTTACACACAGGAAAGCAGGAAGGTTTATAGTAGAAATGTTTATATTCTTAGTTTCTGTGTGTCTATATCATGGAGTGGCATGCTTCCTCTAGCACATGGTGATTACCATAAAATGTTATCTATATGCAAACTCCAGTTTCTACCCTAGACTTTAAACACACTAAAGGCAGCAGGAATAAAAGAGTATTTTGCTCCACTTCCTAATGATCATTACATTTAACGTAATGTATAAAGTTTTAAATTTGACACTTCTTTGTAGGCCTCATTTTCCCTTTTGAAAATTTCAGTGTACCTATTACATAGTTAAATGATGTTCACGAATACATAATGTTATCTCAGTCAAAAATACAGTGATATATTTTATTACAGATTAATGAACTCAAAACATTCTTCATTTGCCTTGATACCACATCATTGTGTCCTTCAAGGAAGCAAATAGAGAAGGAACAAGATCACTAATTATGTGAGATTATAGGAAGGGGGCGGAGCTTCCAGTGAGGTCAGTTATCCAAACATCTATGCAACTGTCAGTCATCCTAGATTCATGTTAATTGCTACATCTGCCATTCATATATGTGGCAATGAAGAAGGCGGGTCTTTTTGAATATTTGAGAGTAGCATATTCCAATGTTAAATTCCTACAGAAAAAGGTTAGTAGTACTGTAGGTCTGAATGTCTAAAGGAAGTCAGGATATTCAGAAGAAAGTCTCATAAGTAACTTTGTATTAATTTATTTTCATGCTGTTGTGTTTTTTAGTATTTTTTTGTCATGTTTCTGAATTCGCCAATGTTTCTGGTTCTGCACTTGTGAGTGTACTTCAATCCAGATGTTAGGGGGCAGTATTCACAACTTAACCCCAATCTACTACAAAATTAATCTCCTTGACTTGTGTGGTGTTTTTTTAATCAGTTAAATCAAACCCTAAAATGTCATCAGCAAATACCATTATTACCAAAAAAAATCTATTCCAAATTAAAATGCTGTTTTTTGGCCTCCATGTGCACATAATTACGTAGTGCAAATTTGCAATTATCCTCATCCAATCTGAGTCTGATTAGAAAACACACTCAAGTGCAAAATAGATCTATTATCCGGTCCTAATTTGCAAAAGGGGGCAACATGGTGCATGCTATTGGCAAGTCAGAACCTCCTCTTTCCCCCACAGCCCCAATCCCATCAGAGCCAGTTAATAGTTTTTTAACCAAGAGGAAATGATTATAATAAACTGGTTGAGTACTCATGTAACATGCAACATTACATCTGCTAGACAGCAGTGTGCTGTCTAGCTGCTCCTTTGCTTTAATAGGTTATAAGTGATATGGTGTTGAGAAAGAAACAAAGCTGCTGTAAGTGTGATTCATACCAAGTTCTCCAGTCTCAATGACCTCAAATGTGGTCCAGAGGTCATACTGGCCTGCCTGTATGCCCTTCATCTCCAGAGTGGAGTCAGTCAACTCATCAGCACACATGGTGGGAGAGACCTGATACAACACAGAGTCGTCATCATCATCATCATTACATGAGGTCCCTTTATATATTTTACCACCTTAAATGTGTTGAGCAGAATGGAAAATGCAATATCTCTCTCTCTGCATCTCTCTCTCTCACACACACACACACACACTACTATTGGTGTTTTCCCACCTCATGCCCACAATTCCCAGGACAGCCTACGGATCCACCATGACTCTGACCAGCATAAAGTACTTACTAATGATGACTGAATGAATAAAAAGGCAGTTTCCACATGGAGACCAGCCAAATGTCCCCACAAGGTCAAAACAGATATTCTAATCATAATGGAGACATTTGGGCTGCACCAAAATATAAAAAAACATGTTCTCCATCCACACACACACATTCTGCATCTCTGGACGTCCTTTACCTGGAATTTTTCTCTGCTGCTGATAAAACAAAATTATTCACACAATTAAATGAGTTACTTCCTTGATTAGCCCTTCTTAACATGCACATTCACACACCTTGATTAAACAGCAGTTTTCTGGCTCTTTCTTTTCCAAGTAAACCTCAAAGATCAGGTCACCTGCTGGAGAGAACTGTAGACACACAAGTGCTTTCATTCAAAGATGTGGAATTTGGCAGAACTTCCAAAAATCTGTACAATTAAAACCTTAAGAGTTTATGGGGAACAGATTATAAGGCAAGAGTCTATTTCAGTCATAAAACAGTCCCAGAATATTTTAAAACCATCATAAACAATACAGGGCACAGTTCACTACAACAAACCAAGTTTATAGTGCATCTTTGGAGCTTTCAGATGGATTAAATAAAGAATTAATGAGTATTTTTATAGTCTAGCCCCATGCTATAGACTGCTCACATAGCTGACACTTTTTTTTACTGACACTGAAATAAGAAGTAACCTGCAAATTCCAGCCTTCCACCCTGCCACGAATTTCACCTCCCATTATTTTTCCCTGCAATATTTTTTCTTTAATATTTAATGAAACTTTAATAGAACATATAACGTATTGCTACTTTGCGCCCCATAGGAAAAAAAAACTGAGAGCTGAGTCATGGACATCAGCAAGAATTCTCTAAGTGAAGAAATGAACTTTTTGCCCCTGATCCAGTATTAAAACCAAACAACTGAACACCGTCTGAAAGCTTTTCATCGCTCTCTCGCCCTCACCATTTTTTTTCTCTCTCAATTGCCATTACATTACATCCATCAATGATTAAACAAGCTGCTGTAAAGAAAAAATAACCGTTACCGGCTTTGGCAGGTCTGTTACTACCCAAGTCCACCCAAATGTATCCACCACTCCAGTTTCAAATTATTCTGCAAAGCTATAACAGTAATTGCAAGTTTTTTTTATTTTTCTTTCCATCACTCTTTGTGCCTTGTATTCTGTTTTCAGAGAATCAAGATCCCTGATCTGTTATAACAGTACAAGAAAAAAGCAAACAAAGAAAGGGGGGGGGATATGCACATTTACTAAACTCCACATGCAATGCAACTGCTGCTATTATGAATGTAACAAAGAGTAATCAAGGCTGCATTCA
Source organism: Leptodoras nelsoni (assembly GCA_028566375.1). NCBI lineage: Eukaryota > Metazoa > Chordata > Actinopteri > Siluriformes > Doradidae > Leptodoras > Leptodoras nelsoni. Next base: position 8,787,918 of record JAOVVG010000044.1, on the reverse strand, counting down.
GCTCATATTGCCATGTCTCTCTGTTTCTCTGTCTCTCTCCCTCTCTCTCTCTTTGTCTGTGTTATATAGTGAGTGAATCCAAATGATCTACAGCTGGAGTCATGCATCGTTTAACTGTACGCCTATACAGGAGCAAGCAGAAGCCATTGAATATTCTGGTGCTTTATGCATTTCTCCCTACCTTCCATAGAGTATAAAAAGGAAAACGGTTCTACAATACTACACACAAACAGTACAGCACAGAACGGCCCAGAAGTCCTGAAACACAGCATCAACTTTCTCCATTCATACGCAGTAAAACCCTCAAAAGCCTTCGCCTCTGCCCTCCTCTTTCCACCATTCCACAACAATTTCCTCTCTTCATTTGTCTTAGCGGGTTCCTAATTTTCCCCATGACTTGAGGGGACAGTAACAGAAGTGACCCTTCAAATAGATAACCTTCAATTCTGCATGGATACACTCCCAACTCGAGCATTCTGTCTGTAACCAAAATGAAAAAAAAATCAATTAAATAAACAACTTTTTTTGGACCTGGACAACGGCGGACGGCAGAAGATTAATTTCAGGTGATCTGAGAAAATTGTTTTGTCTTGCTGCCAGGCAAGTATGAAGTGTTGTGCTGTGTTCACATATTAATGGTAAAAAAATGCAGTAAAGCATAAGGAAGTAATGACTATGATAAGCTTCGGGACAGGATGATAAAAATAATGTAAACATTGCTATAGGGCTTTGATGGAATACAGCAGCATTTTAATAGATGAGGAAAGGAGAGGAGAATGTCCTATGTTAATTTGTCTACAGCTTTTTGTAAACCAATATGGGTTTATGCTTGGTTTCTTGTAGTCAGGTCTCTGAAGTCTTTTAAGCGCTGAAGTCTTTGGACAGTGATCCATTTAGAAAGAATAAGAAACTGGCCAAAACTCAACCAAGTTCAATTCATTTACAGATCCCTGGTCTGTAGATTATGTATGTTGTGTTTTTGTTACAAGTGATGAGCGAAAAGTTTGTATACATTGTATTAATATTAGGTATCATTATGTATGACTCTGTATATCCCAGTTTCAAGCATCCTTTGCTGTATAGTCCTAGCTATAAAGTCTGAATGCTGATGCTGCCACAGCCATCCATGGCTAGGAGTCCAAGCGAGCAAAACTGGCTGTGTTCTCAGGGAGGGAGGGGTGGCATACTCTCTGCCCTGTCAATCACAGTCATTAGATAATCATGGGCATCTATGAGCTCATACATACAGAAGATGGCAGAAGCAGTATCCTCTAAATGTGTTACACCACCCTGGTCTGTAGCTCTTCAGAGTGCAGGCTTTTGGAGCTGCACACCTCAGACAATATCTTTGTGCTGAATGTTAAGAGATGATCGTAAAAATAAATGATAAAAAAAAGAAATGCATGTATACAAAGACACAGGAACACAAAACTTAATTTAAAATCCTGTGTAAAACTACACCACTATACAACATGTTGAGCTGGTTAGACACCCCTCCCGAATGTTTCAATCCGTCTTCCCTAGAGCAGCTTGATTGGGTTAAGGTCGGGTGACTGGGCAGGCCATTCCATTACAGACAGCATTGGCTCATCTCCTCTACAAATATCTGCCTTCAGGTGTATTTGGGGTCATTCAAAAATCAAACATTACTCAAAAAAAATGCGTGTTCCCAAACCTTTGAAGGTCAATCTATAGTAACTAAACAAACACCATAACTTTCCGGTGCCTCTCTTCACCTCTTCACAAACACACAATGAGGTTAAAAGGGGAGACTTACTGTCGTGTCCTTCCATCTCATGATACAGCGGTTCTCCTTCTCCATTTGCCGGACTTGCTCCTCATTGACCTGGTTTAATGAGGAAACGCAGATAAGCAACAGCTTAAATATAGCACCATGCAGCAAACACATTCTTCTTCTTATAATTATTATAATAACCCTACAAAAAATCACTTGCTTACAGCATAACAGAGATTTTAATGTACTTTCCTCCAATGTTCTACTGAGGAGGACATATTTATTGGATGTGACAATCTTTATTTCACTTGGATGTTTACTGGTCATGCAAAAAGCTCATATCTCACACTGATGGAGAATGAATGCAGCATGCGCAGGCGGAAAAAAGGAGGGAGATACAGTTAAGCCGAGGGGATTTAGCACCGCACAGCACTTCAAATCCCTTTATACATTCAAGTTCATGCACAAAAGAAAAACAATCCCATTTGCTATCGACTAGCACTGCAGAATTTGTGATGATCTTCACCGCTCCTAGGCGCTTACCCTGATCCTGATGTAGTCATTGTTCTGCACATCTCCCTGTTCCCAATAGACCTGACTCAACTAATCAGCTAACTAACATCTATTCTGGGTTGAGGTTATAGCATGAAAAACACGAAAATGTGCAAGACAGGGGTTATTCCAGGATCAGGGTTGGGAATCTTTGGTTGTGAACCTAGAATGTGCTGAAGAATTGACATGAACGGGTCCTCCTTCTACATGAGGTCAGTTTTAATACTATCTTTAATACTATAAATACTATACTAGTAAAGACAATAAGGAATTTTTACTGATCTCTAAAAGAACACCTACTTTCATTTTTTAATACTCACAAACACAAAATTCATACAGCAAATCAAAGAATTAAGTTAAATTGTAAATGCTCATTGGATAACTAACAGTAGAAATAAAAAAATAAAAAATAGCCACAGGAAATCTCAGAGCTACATAATATAATATTTGTAAAACTTAATGGTAACGTTCTTGATATTAACAATCTTACAGTATCCTATACAGCCATGTGACCTCCAAACATCACCTGCGATACTTTAAACCATCAATACAGCAAATTCTTAGCTTGATTTTTCGCCTCCACAAGAGTGCGGATGAATGCGAGTAAAATGATGTGTTGCTCTGAGCAGGGCACTAACTGAGAAGAGCTGAATGTAGTTGTTGATTAGATCTTCCACAACACGGGTCTCTTGAGGTGCACGTCCTCCCGTCTGAAAGAGGCAGGATGAGAAAACACATGCCAGACTCTTCGTTTTCATCTGGTTTATGTGAGAGCAGTTCTGAATCCTGGTGAAGACACAGACACAATATATTCAGCACGTACTGAAAGAAAACTCGAACCTTCGAATTTATTACACAACTTCATTGAATACTTGATTCTGATTGGTCAATTATGGTATTTCTTATCAACTGTTATTGTAGTATAACAGACCATTGCTATGCATTGCTATGACCATTGCTATGACCATTGCAAGTCTGTACCCATAGACTGTTGCTATGGGGCAGACCTGCACAGATATGTGACAACCTGTAGCAAAAAAACATAAGTTACTCCATCAGAAAACATCATATTTATAATATTAATTTTAACATATTTAGAGAGTTTAATGTGAAGTATAATGCTAAGTAGGCTGATCTTAAGAAGGCTGCATTTTGTTTGTTGGTTTATTTAACATCACTTCAGCATCTACAGTTATTCATGACAAGGTTTGGCTATTCAAGTCAAGGTTACAATGATACACACAGTAAATCATCAGTAAATCAGTTCATCAGTACAAGTTCAATTGTGAAACACAATCATGGGCAATATTGTTTCTCCAATTCACCTAGCTTACATGTATTTAGACTGTGGGAAGGAACCAGAGAACACAAAGTAAAGCCACAGGAACACAGGGAGGATAGATGCCACATAAAAAGGCCCCACCTGGATTGAACCAAGGATCCTTGTTGTGAGGTGACAGTGCTACCCACCGCACCATAAAGGCTACAGAGTTTATGTTGCTACGTATACAGTTCAGACTGTAGAATCTAACGTGCTGTGTTCAAAATATCCAGTTGTCCACTTGCTCACTCACTCACTATATGGTGTTCGCTATATTAGAATGGTCACTAGTTGGCTCCCGAGTGGTGCAATGGAAACACGTTCGCCTGATTATCCGGAGATAGTTAGTTTGAGTCAGGGAGATATTATAGCTGCCCATAGCCAGGAGTTTAGAAAGCTAAATTGGCCATGCTTTCAGGGTGGGAGGGGCAGCATATGCTCTCTCCCACCACAATCAGAGCAACACTATCCAGTCATGGGTGTCTGTTAGCTGTCAATATATTTCAGACACTATATAGTGAGTGAGTGAGTGAGTGAGTGAGTGAGTATTTTGATATTCATGATTTAATCACTGTCTCATAAACAATGCCAAAAGGGATTTGCACTACATGCGTGATGTCATGGACACCGAAGTTGCTGTTTTTTTTGTAGTTGTAGTTCACATATGTCTTCACAATGTTGAAATAAAACTTTGCAACACAATTCAGTGCACCTGTAAGTCAATTTAAAGCATACTTTGGCTGAACTGTATGCACCTACCCAAGCATGATGGGGGATGCTGCTATCTGCAATATATTAATTAGTGTGATTGCAGTAGGCAATCACGCTATTGTTATCAGTCAGGAGTATTCGGTGTAGTTTTGTCTGGATTTCAACTGCTGCATTTTTCTAAATATGGACACTGTTCCAACTCTAAAATATCTGACACGGTTGGGATCCGCGCACTTGTTTACCCTCCACACTCGTTTTTATTCCCCTTTTTTCCCCATCCACTTCCATTGATGTTCATTTCAGTTTCTAATTTTTTGTCATCTGTACTTCTGCTTGAATAACACGTTACACACTATAACCAGTCTGATCAACTGTATTTATGCTCCCAGGAACTATATGCTTAAAAAAAACACACAATCATGTGTTTGATCAAAAGTATTGGCACCCCTAAACTATGTACTAACACTAACACACAATCACGAGTCTAAGCAAATGTTTTGGCATCTTCCACCCCAAACTATGTGTTTACACACACACACACACACACACACACACACACACACACAGCTTTGCTGCAATCACACTCGCATTTTCTTCAGAAAATGCACCTCTCTACTTGTGAGTTACTGTCACTCATTTTAACATAGTTAATGGACAACTGTACACTGAACAATTCTACTTCATGCATGATGATGGTCTACGCTGACTGATGTAGGGTGGACTACCTTTTTGCTGCGTGTTGTGACAATTGTTGTGGGACAATATACAGTCATAAATTTCCAGTTGAGATTTCAAACAGCATTATAAAATGGCTCATTCACTATATTATATAGTGCCATATATACTGAGAGTATGGACATTGTGAACACAACTACAGACTTTTTTTTTTTTTTTTGAGAAATACACGCACAAATAAGAAGACACACATCAAACGCAACACGCCAAACTGCCAGGTGCAAATATTTCTGTTTTCGAAGAAAATGTTGTAAGTATCATCATTGGGGAAACATTAGTCCACTATCCAAATCTGCCAAGAGGGCCAATTAAGCTCTCTCCAAACAATTAAAGCCATTTTCGAATATTTCACACAGGCTGACAAGCCCACAGAGGTTTTATAGGAAAGGAACGCATTTTCTGAGCATTTTAAAGCAGGCATCAAAGCAGCCTATAAATCAGAAAAACAATAAAGTGTAGGTTTATAATGCCTAGAGATGCTTCAGAAACTTTCTTTACACGAGTTCCACAGAAAGCGGTTGGAGGCAAGTGGAGGTTTTGAGTGTGTGTATACAATGTGCATACATACACGTGTGTGCATGTACCTGAACAGATGCTGCAATAACGCTGCCAGCGTTGATCTATTGATCTTGGTTAAACTCTGAATATAGGTGGAATACTTCTCAACCCTGTCCTTCTCATGCACTTCATCTGAAACAAAGCGTGGCACAGTTAGAAAATGCGTCAGCCAGTGCTGCACGTAACTGTTCCATAAGTTATATAACAGTGCTATATAAAGGACTGAGCAGTGATACCTGAGTACACGTAAAGACTGCTGAGAAATGACTCAAGCAAAAGTAGGAGAACACTGCTGGCATACATGTTTTACAGTATCTGATATTACATGTACAAAGAAAAAAAAATAGCACTAGGAATTTTTGTATGTCTTTCTTTCTCATTTCCCATGTGAACAAAAGCAATTTTCTTTGTTTCAAAATATGATGCGTTGTTACAGTGATAATTAACAAAACAAACACAGTATTCACTTCATATGAAACCAAAAGCCCAATGTCTGTGTGGGTTTCCTCCTACAGGGGGAAGTGGAGATACAAAATTCCACCACGGATGAGCGTGAACCCCCATCTAGTGTGAAAACTTAACCTAGTGATGAAATCTACACAACTTAGCAACTACTATATGCAAAACATGACGTTAAACTCCTAATAAATGAATGAAACCAAAGCCATCTGTAATATTTAACTATCATGATTCTCATTATCATGATATCTACTGCTAGAAATGTACAAGTGTCATTTAAGCCTAGATGAACTCAAACTTTTGGGAAGAGGGCACTTGTGACAGTCAAACGCATCAGCTGTTTGGAAATGGCAGAGTAGATTTGACAAATCTTTCATGGGGGCAACCCACATTCTCAGCTCTGCTGCACATCCCACAAATGCATGTTCCTTACAAATGGTGCACCATTTAAAAGGGAAATTAACAGACTTTCCAATGGCATAAGATGTATTGCCGAGGAACATGTTACAACAAAGAAATAATCTCATCTTCTTCTTGGCCGCTTATTCCTTTTCGGGGTCACGGGGGAGCCGGTGCCTAGCCGGCCACATAGGGCGCAAGGCAGGAACAACCCTAGACAGGGCGCCAATCCA
>JAOVVG010000044.1:8769554-8780371 GCA_028566375.1 Leptodoras nelsoni | reverse complement strand
AACCCACGTGGACACGGGGAGGACATGCAGACTCCACACTGAAAGGACCCAGACCGCCCCACCCGGGGATCGAACCCGGGACCTTTTTGCTGAGAGGCGACGGTGCTACCCACCGAGCCACCTTGTCGCCCAAGAAATAATCTACCAAACACAAAGTTTCCTTACTTTTTGTGCTATGTTTATACACCCAAAACATTTATTTAAAGGAAGTACATATTTCCATATTTGTTTCAATACACATACTAACCGAGGGCAGAAATCCAGTATGGGTAGAGCTCTTTGGCTAATAAAGCATCCTCACAATTGGACAGGAAGCTTTTAAGTACGTCTGTTACGTCCTCTAATCGATGATCCTGAATTCGAAGCTTAACATTTCGTGCGTCTCTGGTGAACTCCTCCAGCAGATGCTCTACACGTTTTGGGTCACCGTTTTTCTGATAGATGCCCTGACGACACAAACCTGGGGTCAAAGTTCAATGAAAAAGTTAGGTTTGGAAAAAAAGATAGCATACTTAATAATAAAAAAAACACACAGAGAGATTAAATGTAATGTACCGTATTGAGTGACGAAGGCAATACAGCTGTCAACGATAATAGGGACGTCATTTTTGGTCAGCTGTTGATTGCCCAGTGCTCTGCCGTCTCTGCCAGCGGCTAACTGGATGGCAGAGTGCCATAAAGCAAAGTCCTGTTTAGTGAAGCCATGGATGTAGATCGTCCTGTACCACATATAGACACAGAAATGAGAACTGTACAATGGTTTATGAGTCCAGTTATGTGTCATTATGAACTAAAGAAAAGCATGGTCCATGCATGACAGTATTTCAGCAGTAAAAGAGATTACCTGCCACTCTCAACCATGAGCAGAACCTGAATTCTCTCATCTCCTTCCAAATGCATGGAGACGGCTGTAAAGGCAAAACAAGAGGAATTGTAAAAGTGCAAAACATCCCAATACTTTAGGTGAAAGTTGAGTCTCTTTGGGAGACATGGCACATATTGTTACTGTTTTGCATTTGGTTGAGAGTAAAACTTCCGTTTGGAGCAAGTGGGGCGGAAAGCTCAGTGTCGCTGGTCATTATTTCTCTCAGCATGTGCAAGAGAAAGCTGTCTAATGCTGTCTGACCATTCCCATCAAAAGTATACAAACACCCCACAATGCCCCAGCCGATTTACTGAACAACCCCCTTCAACACCCGAGTGTGCACCTCATGACAGTTTAAATCTCTTCATCTCTGGCTTCTAGAGTTCACTGCCTTCTTCCCAGACCACACTATCTCACTTCCCCTACCACAAGACAAAGCCTCTATATACAGTATGCTGTGGATACTAAATACACTGGCTCCACTAGCTTTCAGGTCTGAAACAATAAACTTTTATTTAAAAAAAAAAAAAAAGAAAGAGGAAAAAAAATATGCCTATTCCCCTGGCTTTAGTAATACAGCGTTGAAAGAAATGAAACGTGGAACCTTGAGAGAGGCAAAAACAAGGTACATTAATTAAATCTGGCCATCTTTCAGGAGCAGACAATTCTGTTTACAGCTTAGATTGAATACAAGTTTTTACAACGTTAAACACATAACCCTTATTAAATATCTGAAAATGACAAACGCTCAGAATAATTGATAAAAATAACAATCTCTCCAGCCTGCCCTTGAACCTTTACAGCAAATTATGCCTAGGGTAAAATGTTTTCATGCATAAATAAGACCAATCATGCAGTAATTAATACTAGAGCTGGAAGGAGTCTGTACTGTAATCTGCAGTTTGTTTGTATGGCAGGGTTCAAGGTAACAACAAAAATCAATGCTGTATCTTCCATCATAATAATGATGAGTAGAACAAGAAAATTATAATGATCACTAGGATGCAAGCTTTCCAACAATAAAAAAAACACTTTTTGGATTTTGTTCAATTCGATTAAATGAACTTTAGAAAACAACTGAAGAACAATGACTGCATTTCTACAAGTATTCTCAAGGACAGAACAGAGGGTCAAGTGGTAGGCATTTGTTACTTTTTGTTAGAAGCTCTGTTTTACGGATTCTTTAGACAGCATACTAAAACAGTAAGCCTGTGCTCTGCACAAAACCCAGGATGCTACAGGACCGCCAGTGGGTCGCCCAGCTCATTTTCAGACACAGCACCTCTGCTTCCTCTGTTTGAGCTAGTTGGAGTCAGTTCCCCATGAGCGTTACTTTTATGCTGCTCTAAGGATGAATGTTCCAGCACTTAAAATTCAAAGAGAGTTTCACCGACTCACAAGTTTAGCCCCAGGATCACTCTGTCCTTTAGTTTCAAAATGGGAAAAAAGGAAGAAAAAAAAAGAAAAGACCGCCAAACCGCCAACAACCCACCTGAATGCTTCATCCTGACACTGAAATATGGGCCATGTTCATTTAACGCATAAAGTTCCAGCTTATTCATTGGTTAAGTGTTGGGTCTGGTGGGTTTAAGCTCATAATTCTTGCTGCCATTTTTAACTGGGTCAGAGTTATTCACTAACTCAAATGGGAAGCCAAAATTAAACAATACAAGTCAGGAGCAGTCTTGCCAGTTTAAAATATAATAATACAATGCCAATTAAATATCCAAAAAATGCAATGTTAGTGTTATGTTTCATGCGATAAGGTGTAAATAATCAGTAAGTTGGAAAAACATGACACAGTGATACTTAAAATTCAAATTATCTAAGGTTTTGGGACCAGCAATGCTAAAATTCACATAACTGCATAACAGGGAGTGATACAAATCCCTGCTTTCCATTTAAATATCGCTCCAGTGTATACTGGAGTACAAGATTAACTAAACCAGAATGTTGTGATGCAACTAAACAGAAATGAACAAAGTCTTTTTTATAGCTTACATTTGCAGCTTCCAGCCCACATATCACTGGCAATGCCAAAGCTAACTACAGTCTGGTTTTTCAAAGGAGTATCACACGGGGCACAGAAAGCTCAGGTCAGCCACAAAGCTTTGCTATGTCTGGGCTCTAATCCTGTGTCACAGAGCTTCAGCCCTCCAGGGTCCCTGTTCTAGCTCCAAAGAGATCAGAGACCAAATGGACGTCCGCCTATTATTTGATAACACTCCATTTCCAAGGTGATATAACCGATATGGCATCCTGACGATCCTCCCACGGGTAAAAATGGCTTTATATATCAGATACAAGGTTGTGCCTTAACTGGATTACATAAATATATGCTCTATAATGCATTATCCGGTTTTCAACACTCCACTCTCTTCGCAGGTGTCTTAACCTTAAAACAATATGAAAGTTATATATGGGATTCAGCTAACTCCACAAACCTTTAAGTCCTGCAGAGGATGTCTGAAAAAAGGAAACTGAACGTATGAAGAAAGTGCTCACAGCAATTATAGCTGGTGTAGATATCTATATTGTAAACCAACAAAGAAAATGCTCATGTATTAACATTTGCGTATCACCCTTAATAACGATACACAGTTGTAACATAACTGAAAAGAGAAAGTTGTCAGCATGAAGCATGAGTGGCCGAGAAGGACACGTTTCAGAGAGAATGTGGGAACAGAGACAAAGTGGCTTGCAGAAGGAATGCCAATGAGAAATTCAATTGAGGAAAGCAATACACAGACAGGTGAAAGCCCCGAGTAGGTAACTTCAGTGAAATGGCTTGGAAAATTGACTCCTGACAACATGATTATTAGAGTGATTATATAGAGTTGGATAGCCATTCATAAAGTGCCAGTTCTTTTTTTTGACAGGCAGGAACCTGATATGGCCTTCTGCCATCGGTGACATGTTGTGCATTCTGACTTGCTTTTCTGCTCAGCGTGGTTGTAAGGAGTAGTTATTTGAGTTACCATTGCTTTCCTGTCAGCTTAAACCAACCTGCCCATTCTCTTCTGATCACACTCATCAACAAGTCATCACCGCTGGCAGGAATGCGACTCACTGCATGTTTTTTGCTGTTTGCACCATTATGTATAAACTCTAAAGACTCTGTTGTGTGTTGAAATCCCAGAAGTTTCTGAAATGCTCAAACCAGCCTCTCTGGCATGGACACTAAGTCACTAAGATGACATTGTTCCCCCAATGATTAAATTTAACATGAACATTTACTGCTATTCTTGACCTGTATCTGCATGATTTTGTGCTCTGCTTCCGATAAATGCTTGGCTCACTGCACGACTGTATAAACGAAAAGGCGGTGGGTGTACTTAATAAAGTGGCCGGTTAGTACATGCAAACACTGATCACTTCAGGTTGGGCATTTGTGTGTGTTCTTACTGAGCTCCTGCAGGCGTTTGAGCTGTAAAACCACCTCTTTTACGTGCTGGCCTTCGGGATGAAGGAACAGTTCAGAGCCTACTAAAGAGAACCATCCTAGTCTCCAATGATAAAGGTCACGACCCTCCTTATAGTACAAACGACCAATCAGCTCACAGTCCTTCTTCAGCAAAGAGTCCATCCTCTCAGGGTCCAAACACTGGAGACAGAGAGAGAAGTAGAGATAGAAAAGGGGAGGGAGAGAGAGAAGGAGAGAGAGAGAGTGAGTAAGTGCACAAGAGATACCAAGTAATAACCATCCTTCTGACAGAATATGATGGACAGATAAAATAACTGCTCTGAAGTTCATTACACAGCCAGACACAGTGAAGAGGACATAAATTGTATGGCAGATATTTTCCAGCAGAGAGAAACTCTAGTTAACCCCTGAGTTCCATCACTTTAGGAAGTTTTAGTCTGAGTGGGAGGACACAGACGAACTTTTAACAGCTGAAGCCACGACGTCAGAAAACTCTTCCTACATAGGCACTGACATTTCTCTATAGCAGTCACATGGAAACACAGAGACGAAGAAAAACACCTTTCTCATCCATGTGCGCACACATTATTATGAATCTTCAACTGCTGCTTTGTCTAGACAAAAAAAATCACAATGATGTTTCAAAGATTGCAGTATGTGCTGTTTATCACACGCAGTTACAAATGCCAATAATGACGGTGGCTGGAGCTCTCAGAAAAGTGCAGAGAATTGATATGGGGGTTAAATATTATTTTCATCCATTAATTATTTTGACTAAATGCACTTTACATTTTTCTGTCAGTCCAACTTGACAGTTTTTGCATGTTGAGTACACCATAAGCAACCACCTCCACACTGATGACAGGGAAATCGCTGCTCAGCTTTAACTGATGCTGCTATTGCATAAAAGGGAGCAGGAGGTTACACTAGGCTTCTGTGCATACTGGATTGCTCACACTACATAATTAAATTTTAACTTGCATCAGAATTTAGTCATGACCTCCGACAGCTCAGTGGACTGCATCCTTTTGGCCAAATATTTGTCGAAAATTGTGACTAAATCATTTGAAATTTGCACACTGCAAGCCCAGATTTAATCTCCCGGGTTTGGTTGTGTGTCAACAGCAGACTGTCCAAATCAGCTACTTCTCATCAAACACAGGCTCATGAATTCTAATCTTTATATTGACTGATGCATCATGTCTGAGGGCATTATGGTGTAACCCCCAGCCACATACACACTGTAGAGGAACTACATGGACGAATACACCATCAAAATGCATTGTAGTACCAGAAAAACTCGTATAACAGTTAACACTTGTTAGGTCCCATGGAGGGAAAGTTGCACAGTCCTCACGCTGATGTTTGTTCAGCCGCTGCTGGTCAAGTGCACCCAGAGTCTTTTTACGGCCACGCTGCTGTCGTATATATACACTGGTGGACGCAACCAATGACTTGCATTGCTATGTAATTTACATAGACTCCAGTACAAGATTTTCTGGTACTTCAGTGTAAATGTATCCATTTGCTCTGTTCTGTGTGTCTACACTTCTAATGACTGTATTATCTGCCATTTATAAGGTATTAATGGTAGTAGGAAAGGTATCTAAAACAAAAAAAAAAAAACATAAAAAGAGCATAAAAATACAAACAGTTACAGCTGTTAAGGTTAGGATTAGATTTAGGCATTATATTAATTATTTGAATAATATTGTGGTAGGACCATACACAAATATTAAGATACATGGGGGTGTGTGTTGGAGAGAGAGAGAGAGAGAGAGAGAGAGAGAGAGAGAGAGAAGCAGACCTTGATGATGGAATGGACCCAGGCTTTTTGTGCATCTGATGTCTGTGCACCAAACAAGAGCATTTTCTCAGAATCCAGGTAGATCTCAAAGGTGAACACTACCCTAAGGGGGAAAGGAAGTCGGATTACAACACACACATACACACACAGCTGTGAAAGCAAAGTGCCTGGCTATTAATCTCAGTTTGTCTGCCATTCTTACCGCAGGTATTACAACATAAAAGGATGGTCAAAGGTCATTGTCAAATACTACCTACAGGGTGGTCTATGCACCATGATGTTAGAATACTTTTTACTGAAATGGTTGTATGAGGAAATGAGTGTTTTTGGAAATTTCTGACCTGCACACAAGTGTCAAACACTACACACTCATTCAGTGAAACAGAAGAGGATGAGGAGAGGAAGAGAAAGAGGGCAAAAAGGAGGTGAAAAGGCGATCATACCCTGCTCCAGTCATGGTCTCCGTGTTGTTAATGGCCAGGCTGACTATCTCGTTGACCTCCACTCTTCCTATCGGTGAAGCGCTCTTTTCACCATCGTAGTAACTCAGGTAGCCACCTTCTAGCGTGCACCAGCGTTGAATCATATCTGCGACATATAGACACCATCTTTCTAGTAGACTAAACAGGTCATAATGATGACAATGTTTGTCAAGCTGCCAGAAAAGGCTCTTTAGGGCAACACATAGAACAGAAAGTTAGTTTATGAGTTGTGTAGTCAGGGCCATCATTTAATTCTTTAAATGTTTCCCTTGCTAAATATTAGTAGCTAATTTCTTTCCTTTACTTAGTTATTCCTCCCCTGCCTTAATATTATCCCTCATCCTGTCAGGTAGAGAAGCCACCAAAGTCTTCCTGCCAGTTTATAGCCCACTGTTCCCCAGTCTAGGTGTGCAACTGAACTAGAGTTCATACTCTTCCAAATAATCCCACTTTTTTCTATGGAACTGATTTTGAAGTCCAGTCAAAGTGTCCCAGTGTTCCAGCATGCTCGTCTAAGAAGTCACACACAGATTTGACCCCATGCACCCTACAGTCATTATCCTGACATGTGGGAGTGTCAGTGGTGCATTCTGCTGTGACAGAAAGCTCAAAAGGCATCACAATCTGTCCAATACACTAACAATCTGGTTTTATAACATGTACCATTCATCATGTGTAGTCATTTTTTAGTGATTTTGGACAGTAAAATACTAATGATTAGTAGCAGTGTAAGTGTAACTGGGGATGATTTTAAGATGTGTGGTCAGCCACTATATTAAACTAATGCTGCTAAAACATGAAAAAGACAGACAGACAGATTCACACACACTTTAGAGCAATTTAGATTTGCGTTTTGTGTTATTCATTACATGGTCTCCAGTTATTTGGTTTACTCTGGCAGACCCCATGAGGTAGCTTGAGAGCCGTAATTTGATTCCGTATGTTGATGCATTTCCTTTTGAAACAGGAAGTCAGTGTAATAGGGTGTTAAACTGCTTGTCTGATTTACACAACACCCAATATCGTTCAAGCCCCCCAATGCACCCAGCAGCTATTCGTTGAAGGATTTCTTATCCATCCTAGATGAATATACAAGGTGTGCCCAGAAACCAAAGACATTTGTTTTCTTTTTTTTTACTGCAACAATTTACAATCCAATATTATCACCTTCAAAATATGGTCGCTGTGAATGCACACACCGCTCCCAACGCCTCTGCTGTTGTTGGTAGCACTGTTTTTAAAGTTGTGCATGTTTGAGCTGAGGTCTGCCATCAGTGCAACAGATAGTGAGAGTGCCACTGCATCATCTGCATCATCATCAAGAGGCATCTGACATATCTCAAAGGTAAATAAAATAAAATTACTTCCTTTTACTGATTGAGAAGCCCTGACAGAGTATAAAGACAGAATCTCGATCATTTCTCAATCATTCTGAGGTAGAAAATCTTCCCAGCAATGGTAGAAGACAAACACCAACTTGCACAAATTCCACTCTCTTTCAAGGTTTTTATCCGTCAACCAAGCAATAACTGAAAAGGGAATATTGTGTGGAATGATGTATAGCAAAAAAAATGCACCAAGAAACCATGTTTCTGCTAATTGTACGTGCCTACAACATTCCTCCCAAAACAATTTTTGTCATTTATTCGATCATATTGGTCTCAATAACAATTGCCTAGTGCACACAGCACAGTTTTCTGGTCGCCAACTAATTTTGGGGTTGGGGCTACTCTGCCCTACTGACTACTAACCAAGCGCTCAGGCAACGAACACTCATAGTGTAACCAGTTCAGTTGACAACTGAACATCAAGGCGCCAATATTTGTGGCAGCACACGTCATAAAATAGCTACATTTCTGCACTGTAACTCCTGTTCTCTTTGCAGGACAGAAAATCTCGCTGCCCACGTCACCACAACTCTTTTTTTCAGTTTCCATACAAAATAGTGACAAAGTCACAAAACCATGATAGACAGCACTAGCATTTATTTTCTTGAGAAAGCAGGATTGGGGGATTGCTTCAGCAGAAATCTGTCCAGGAGACAGGTTGTGTAGTGTGTGCACATCATCCTTGAGAAATCATGACATGTGCATCCCTTCATCCAACAAAAAAAATGATCGATTAAAATCATGCAGCCTAAAAGGGGCATCAATTCTGAGAGGGTTGTGCAGTCTGGACTCAGTGTAAAGGAGATGTTCCAGAAGGTCTTATGCATTTATGGGCCTGTAGTCTAGAAAAAATCCTTCATGTTAAAAAAAAAAAAAAAAAAAAAAAAAACATTACAAGCATCAAGTTGAGCACAGCTACTCAGTTTTAAATTTCAGAGTCACACACAAACTCCCACTGCCATCTGTTAATTTCTGTTCTACATCAAACAGACCTCTTCTGTCATCAGACATGCATGTTCATTTATCAGGAATATGCTGATGATCCACTCCTGAATAGAGCCTAATGACACAGAGAGAAAGATGGTTTAATAAACTAGCGAGAAGGTGCTGACTGTCTTTCGAATGGTGCACTGGGAAGCATTTTTACACCCAGAGTTTTATGATTTTATCATAAACCGAATGCAAATGTTAACTGTACTGACACAGCTCATCGCATCTCCTGTTGCTGTTAAGGAGCAGAGCCGCCTCCCACCCAGATGTATCAAAGCATCATAACATTAGCATGTTATGTAGTTTATTCTTAGGCTGAAAGCCAGGGTGAGGAGGAGAGACACGGAGATGATGAACGAGAAAAAAACTCTACGAATGAGTGAGAAAGACAGAAAGCGGAGGAAGGACACAAAAGTGACTGGCACAACAAGTGATATTTAATAACGCTTCCTGAAGCAGAAGAAGAAAAGCATTCATCAGCAGCTCTGTGGTGCCACAAATTAACACATGCAGAGAAAGGAGGTGACAAAAGAAAAAGATTCCAAGTGATGACATTTTTGAAAGTGCCATACCTGTCACCAAAACAGGAACACAAACAGGCACATCCACACTCTTTCAACAAACGGAAATAGGTACACGCTCTCGTTTGCACCGTCTCGCATGCACTCGTTTTGTATATGCCATACAAGGGACAGATGGTATTTCCTCTCAACAATCATTTCACGTGGCTGTCTTTTGCTGCATCCCCATGTCGCAGCCTGTGGCGTGCGGTATTTATTTCATCACCTCATAGTCAGTATCCGTAAGCATCTCACACACTCGAAATGGCACCAGGACCAATTGAAAACAAAGGCTGGATCAGTTCGCAGAAGTAGAATGTGGAGAATGCAACAGGCCACTGACAAAGATGAAGCATGGAAGAAGACAGAAGGTCGTTTTATTTTCGTTTGTACCGCAGATGTGCTAGGGATAAGAAATCACACATACGATCTACACGAAAGCCTACTGCGAAAAACATAATTGCAAAATAAAAACTATGGAATATTATAGTGCAAGAGTATTCAACAAAAAATGATAAAAATCCAGCAACAATGTCTAGAATGTCTTGCTTACAAAGGGCCTAACTGAACTGTGACAATATTTTCAAGCATAACCGTTAATGATTTGTTTATGTCCATAAATAAGACAACCGAAGGGACGGTTGTGTTTTGTTTCATAGTAGAGCTTCATGTTATCACTTTTAGCTCCAGGGACTGTGACCAGACGTGATGCTGGTTTAGAATTTGATGAGGAGAATATTATGCTAATGAAGCGGTGGAAAGTAATGCAACTATACTAACTCAAGTGCTGTACTGCATTGCAGTTTTAGGCTTTTATTTTATTTCTTGCACTTTATGCTACTTTATAAGTTACTTCCACTTAAGTACATTTCAGAGGGAAATACTGTACATGAACATTTTAACATGAACATTTTGCGCATTGGATAATATAAGAAGCTTTTACGCATACATCATGAAGTTAAGTCATTTCTGGTTTCTGACATCTTGTGTGTATTCATCTCATATTTCAGATGTGTATGAATTTACAGCTCCACCAAAGACTGATTTCTTTCCCTCTAAACTTGGTGGTTTCATTTCAATAAATGTTCAAATGATCCAATATCTCACCAAAAACCAAAGATTAGAAAAAAGTCCAAAAACTGAAAAAAGTACCTTTCTTATTTCCTCTCTCATTAAATCATCTCACGACCTCTCAGATTTATCCGACGTCTCTGTATACAGAACTACAGGGGTTAGACAATGAAACTGAAACACCTGTCATTTTAGTGTGGGGGGTTTCATGGCTAAATTGGACCAGCCTG
>JAOVVG010000044.1:8658125-8673988 GCA_028566375.1 Leptodoras nelsoni | reverse complement strand
GGGTTTACTCTGGGTACTCCGGTTTCCTCCCACAGTCCAAAGACATGCACGTTAGGTTGATTGGTGTCTCTAAAGTGTTACTAGTTAGTTAGTAGTTAGTTACTAATGAACAGATGACTGTTATTAATGCCCCTGAATGTAAACTGAACAACAGAAAGGGTGTGTGTGTTTTTTCTTTTCTTTTCTTTCATTCGTATTTGTATAGATTGAACCCATGTGCAGAAAGTCTATAACTGTCATTATTTTGTCTGTCTGTAGTTCTGCAGTTCGCGGGGCAGCCGTTTGAACACTCTCCGTTGCGAATGTGTGCCCGGAATGGAGAATACCTGACTATCGACACCTCCTGGTCCTCCTTTGTTAACCCTTGGAGCAGGAAGGTGGCGTTCATCGTGGGCCGCCACAAAGTCCGAACGTAAGACTGCTCAGAATTTTTTCAGACCCACAAACAAAACAGTGTTTAGACTACTGACAAATGAACGAAGATGTAATCCGTACTGGATACGTTATACTGTCAGATAAGCCGATTCCGAATGCGTCATCAGGTAATCAGTTGAAAAACAGCTGTAATCTGATATAATACAATACAACACAACACAAGCCTTAGACACACAAACACACACACGGTCAGAACTCAGATATTCTTATCTTTGTCTGGGCATGGGGCTTGACCACAATACCACAATACAATAAAACCCACACAGAGCGTTTGCACTGTCACAGAGGTGTCCATATGCATCCTACTTGCACACACACACCCACGGCCATCCGTAACGTTCTTCACAATCCGCCCACTCCGACCACTCGGTAACACATGCAATACCATGTGCAGCTTCTCAGACAAACATGGGCATAATGTTGAGGATGTTTCTCACAGAATTATCTCCTTACCCCTCTGTTGTTGATTATGTTATCTCCTGGACAGCTTTATTTCATAATCAGTTCTCACAGTATACACTGACTCAGAAAGTGACTGTTCCACAGTCTTATTTTGTAATGCACACACAGACGACTCCCCCTTTTGACTTGCATGCTTCACACGGTTATGTAAATAGTCTCTCCCACACACGCATTCCATGCGTGCTTACACAGCAAGCATTTAAAATGTAAATTTTGTGTCTAGTGATTTACATGAAAGTAAGCAATCTTATCCTTAGTCATCTGAAGATGCACAGATGATCTGTCTGCATTTGTGTTATCCTGCAGATCAAAGATACACATATGCATGTCTTCCTCTGTGTTCTGACTTCCTTATTGTCGCGTTGCTCTTTCAGTTCTCCATTAAACGAGGACGTGTTCACCCTGCCGAGGGCTCTGGAGGAGAGCACCTTGACTCCGGATATCGCACAGCTGAGCGAGCAGATCCACCGGCTCCTGGTTCAGCCTGTACACAGCAGCAGCTCGCAGGGCTACGGCAGTCTGGCGAGTAACGGCTCCCATGAGCTGCAGCCCAGTGCCGCTTCATCGTCAGAGAGCAACGGCACTACTCGGGAGGACCCAGCTCAACTTCACAAACCGGTCAGCGCACACATACACACTAGAGGTGTAACACAGTTACCTTCTCAGTATCAGTTTAGTGTTTGAAATATTCCAAATACTATCTGTATCTGTATTTAGATTTAAACCCAAGTGGGAGTGAATCAATCTGTGTGTGCTGGCTACACACAAACCCGGTCAACACACACACACCAGCAATGTTCTACGTGATATTTGGAGCTAAAATCTGCACATTTTGTCATTTGAATTGAACTTGTTTATCTATGACAGTTGACAGTTGGCCTATGACAGGTTCAGAGGCCACATAATTGTTTTCTCAACATCATACTATATGGTGAGCCAGAGAGACCTGATGCTTTTTTGATATGAAATAACACAATAATTAATCATAACTTTTATTTGAAAATACAACCATTACAATTACATTTTAATGCCAATTTTATTCGCCATACACTTGTATTGGAAATTCCCTAAGCAAAAGAATGCTTCCTAAAACATTCAGACTCCGTATTACAGATGCACACACTCTATTGACATTTTTTGCCATTTTTTCATTTTTAAGCCGTTTTTTTAATTGTGTGCCTCCACAAAATGACTCAAAAATCAACAAACTAAGTACCTGTAAAACCAGGTCCACTGTGCTGTACAAGCTCGGCTTTCTCCAGCACAGAAAGTCACATCGTGATGATGTGTGCGTGCTCGGGCCCAGAATGTTAAGCACGATGTGAATGCAGGCCTGTATTGTGGGGGAATGGGGAGGGGGTACAATCGCACTTAGGCACTGAACAAGGTAACCATGCCAAGTGTGAGTACACCCTGAGTCGTTTATGTAGCACTGCCTGCTGCTCTGGGTGAGACATTTCTCATCATTCAGTTAATTTCACTGTGTCACTTTCAGAATAGCCGGTTATTCATTTGATTAATCATGTGTGCTAAATAGAAAAGACCAGAATGCATGGCCTTATGGGGTTGACTATAGGGTTGAAAAGTATAAAGCAACACCGTATTTGCTAGGCAGAAAGTAAAGGATGTAAAAGAGACAGAGTGTCACATGTTCATGCCCTCAGAGAGCCCGTGTTTAAAGCTCAGCTTTATATGTACTGTATGTCTGTTTTTTTCTAAGCAGATGACCTTCCAGCAGATCTGTAAGGACGTTCATATGGTAAAGACAAGTGGCCAACAAGTGTTTATTGAGTCCCGTAACCGCCCGCCTCCCAGGAAACACACTGCCACAGGTACGCACGTACTATATACACACATACAAATCTGACTCCATTCATTATCTACGTTGTGATCTATTACCCAGGAGATTTTAACTCGCAAAGATTCTCTTGGCTGTTATTTATTATAGCTGTTTCCTGTCCTTTGAACAGGTTCTTTGCGAGCTGTAGTGGACACCGTGTCAGATGTGGCCCCACCCTCAAAGGATCCGGTCCTGTCTCAGCTGGTGAGGAAGGATCCGCCCAGTGCGTACTCCTACCAGCAAATCAACTGCCTAGACAGCATTATACGGTAAGTGTGTGCAGTCAGACGTGGCTTTCTGTTTCTATGACGCAGCGAAAGTGTGTAAAGCAGCTGACTTGCAGAGAGACAGGCTAATGCAGTCTCACTTATCCATGGCTGATTCCCAGCAAATGCATCTCTGACAAACAACACCTGTCTTCACCTGCTTTTTCTTTAATACCATTGCGACGGACCTCGTTTTCTTCGGGCGCTTCCACATTGGGCAGGATTTATGAATCAAACTTTGTATGCTTTGTGTGAACATAAGCAAGTAGACTTAAGTACAGACACCTTCCAGTCAAACCACACAGTGAAAATAAGACTCATCCCTGTTTTGAACAAATGCATAAGTGAACTAAACTAGCAGTGCATTTTCGGTTGCGGGTTTTTGATTTGGTTAATTCCTGCTATATTATTACTGCTGTGTTCTAGATATCTGTGCTTAAAAACAAAAGCGATATTAAATAAATCAGGAATAACATGGTTCATAAAATTACTGATTATTTAATTAAATAAAAGATTTTTGTGATGACGTTATTTTTTTTTTTTTTTTTTTTTTTTTTTTTTTTTTTTTTAGTTAGTGTGTTATTGTAATGTGAAACCAGATCAGATACAGACTAACACTCGAGAAAGCAAGTGTTCAAATAATGTTTTCCATGTGCAATAACAAAAGTGTGTCCTGGCTGTAGGTATCTGGAGAGCTGTAATGTTCCAAACACAGTAAAAAGGAAGTGTGGCTCCTCTTCGTGTACCGCATCCTCCACTTCTGATGACGATAAGCAGCAAGACAACCCCAGCAACCCTAAAGGTAATCGCCATTTATCGTCCAGTGACCTGCTTCACATTGTGGCTTGAAAGAGTAAAACACAAATGGTGTATGGTAGCATTTCTTGGAATAATTTGAAGTTTTGTGTGTGTGCGTGTGTGTGTGTGGGTGGGTTGGTGTGGGTGTGCTCTAGGTCCATCAGTAGCTCTGGTTAGCGAGAGTACGTCATTGCCAGCCCTTACTTTACACAGTAAGGCAGAGAGTGTAGCATCAGTAACATCCCAGTGCAGTTTCAGCAGTACCATTGTCCATGTGGGAGACAAGAAACCCCCAGAGTCAGGTGAGCAGGTTTATTGTACATTATTATGTGCGTGACCGTGCCATTCAGTCAAGTCTGAGCTGTGCAAAAGTCTTAGTCACCCTAATGTTTTTTTTCTGCGTTATTGAGTCAGTACAAAAAAATTTTAAATTCCTGATGGTTACTTTGACACCAAAAAAAATGAAATGTTCACAAAAATGTTTGTATGTCAGCAACAAAAGCAGCACATTACATAACGCAGCATGAATGGGTCTGCGTGGGTTTTTGGGTTTTGCCTGCACAAAAAAACAAGTGTGACAGCCAAAGTCTCCAGAAGAGCTGTTGCAGATTCTCCAAGACACTCAGTAAAACATAAAGGCTAAATTCCTTATAAAGGTTCACACATTTACCTGGGAACACCATTTTAGAAAATAAAAGCACACCAAATATTGACTTCCTTTAGTGTATTACTGTTTACTGTATTTTATAGTGTTTTTTATTGTGTATAGTGTATCTTTATTATTGTTGAAGGCATCTTTGCTTTACAGCTGGGAAGTTTTACTGAGCGTCTTGGAGAATCTGCCACACCTCTTCTGGAGACTTTGGCGGTCACACTTGCTTCTTTTTCGGCCTGTAAAACCCAGCAGTAAAACCCTTCATTATGTTGTTGGTCTGAAAAGGGCTCTGTTATGTAATGCGCTGCTATTGTTACTGACATACAAACATTTGGGTGTGACGTTTCATTTTTTGTTGGAAAAGTAACATTTGGAAATATAAAAACCTTTTGTACTGACGCAATAATGCAGAACTCAATAATAATTATTAAATAAAAAATGGAATAAAACAATAAGGTGCCTAAGACAATAGGGTGACTAAATCCATGTGAGTGCATGAAGGATAACCAGATTAACGCAGTGCCTCTGTGTGGTGCAGTACCAATGTATAGTGTGGGAAGTATAGCACCAAGTGACACTGTGGGGAACTACTGAATAAACAAACTAACACTGTATCTCAAATCACATTCTAATATACTAACACTATTACCATTATTTCTTGACTTTTAACATTAAATCTTAAACCTCATTTGTTGAACCTTTATAATCTGACTTGGAAACCAGATGGACAGAGACGACGTGGCTCTGAAGTGCCATCTAGTGGACACCACTTTTAATCCACCATATTTACCTAAGATACGAGCATGTGAACAATGTCACTGGCCTAGCAGCTAGGCACATGCAGGTACACGTGGTGAAAGTGAAGCATCTGTGCACCTTTTATAGGTTTGTTTAATAGACTTTTCTTCTCTTTCTCTTTCTCAGATATTGTAATGGAGGAAGCCCCTACACCTCCTATACCTACTCCTCTTGTCCTTCATACTCTTCCTCCTCCTCCTCCACCACCTCCTCCTCCTACTCCTGCTGTTGCAGCTGCTCCTTCTCTGCCCCCTCCCCCATCTCCGCCCAGCCCTGTAGTTACAACTGAGAGAGATGGAGGGCGGAGAGCAGGAGGAGCTGGAGGAGTAGCAGCAGCAGGAGGAAGTGGAGGAGGAAGGCTAGGACTGACCAAAGAGGTGCTTTCTGCACATACCCAGCAAGAAGAGCAGAACTTCATGTGCCGGTTTAGAGATCTGAGTCAGCTCAGAGTGTTCGACCCAGCTTCAGTACTTCGACGGCATACCACCACACCAATCACTAGAGGTAGGGTTATAAGTGTACGTACACACAAGTGTGTAAGCAAACAGAAAAAGACAAGTGGGATTTACCCAGACTTGTATCTCTTCTCTGTCTTTTTTTGTATGTATTTTTATTTAAAGCAATCCCATTCAAGTTACTTACTGAGAGGAAATGCATTGATTATCAGCTATTCAGATAGATCAATGTTCTGCAGATTCTTTACTGACACTGAAGTGCACTGCCACACACCACAAGCACTGACAGAAAGAACAGCAGGGGATGGAGAGGAAAGCGTACCAGATTATTAGTTCAGATTCCAACAGAGAGGTTTACCGTCTACTTCCTGGAGCGTTTCTGTTCAGCATGCTCTTTAGTCAGTAACAAGATCATTGAAATGAAAATCCTGGTAAATAATTTTGGTATATCACGTCATGGTCACATGATCCCTGATGCTGCAGTGTATAAGTGTATGCTGTATATATTTAAGCAGATTTGGTTACATAAGAAGAGGAACTAACCTTTGTAGTCAAAACACATAGGCATGTAGCCAGTGGTAAATAACAGTTTAATGCATCACACTAGAGAAGGTACAATTTTGGAATTCCGACAAACATTAAGGGTTCGACAGGACCGGAGCAAAGGTGGAATGCAAGAATGTAGGCCCTTGAGTGGTGAGGTAGAGAAGTGTTCATCCTATGATCTGAGTTTGAATCCCGATGAAGCCAGAGCAATCCATGGCCTTGTCCAAGAAAGAAAAATTGGTTGTGCTCTCTGATGTCGATGGCATTACTCTCTCCCTTATTTACCAGAGTGGCTGTGAGCTCATGTGTCACTTTCCTCCATGTGTTTTTAGCTGCCCTGTGACATTACATGTGCAGCCGTTTCCAAAAGATGTAGTGACTTGTTTCATGTGTCTCAGATGAAGCGTGTGGTTGCCTTCACCCTTCCTAGATAGTAGGGAAGAATTGGCAAATGATCAAGGGAGAAAAATAATGTTAGAAAAAGATTAATTCAGGAAAGCCAAATGTAAGTGTGAGAAAGTTATTAGAGTAAATCATCAAAGGAGCCAACACCCTCGCCTACCCGTGTCCTCTCCACACATAATGATTTTGTTACAGATTCGTAAACCAGATGGCCATTCATGTGTCCAGTCTATCGTCTTTTCACTACACCCTCTGTTCCAGCCCTGCCATTCTCGTGGTAGAAACAACTCTAGAAGCTTCCATAGTCTATCTATTTATGTACACAACTGGCAGGTGTAACCAATGACATGCATAGGTGGCATTACTATGTATTTTGCATATGCTCCTGTACCAGTTTTTCTGGCCCTTCAGTGTACTTGATAAAGTTATATTTGCATTAGCTGCTGAAGGAAACCCTATGTTATTTGTTCTTTCATATGCCATTTTGGAAAAAAAATGTCTATAAAAACCTTCCTCTCTCTCTCTCTCTCTCTCTCTCTCTCTCTCTCTCTCTCTCAGGTGCACGCTGTTCACGTGATTACCCTGCAATGAGCAACAGCGGTCGTCGGCGTGGTAGAGGTGGTAAGAGGTTGAAACATCAGGAGACCTCTGAGCAGGGGAGCTCTTTAGGTCCGTCAGGCCCAACAGGAAGCATCTCCACAGGGGCTACTGCACAAGAGGGAGCACCTAACCCTTCCTTCCCTCTGGCTCCTCCAACAACCTCATCTTCTTGGCCCCCTTCAGTGGGCTCCCAGAATAGCCTGCCCTCTGTGCCCTATCCACCAGGCATGCTGCCCCTTTATCCACTCTACCCACCCCTCTCTCACCCCATCACTGACCCCTCCATGCATACTGGACTTCGCTTTCCCATTCAGACTCCTCAAGTGGCGCCTCCCCTGGTGCCCCCCATGATGGCGTTGGTACTACCCAACTACATGTTTCCACACATTGGCACAACCATGTCCCAGCCTGGTACTGCAACTATGTCTCAGCCCTTCTACAACCCCAATGTGTCTTTTCAGTACCCCACAGCCAGCACTGTGCCTCCAGCACCCACTCAGACAGTACCCCCAGCCCCAAGAAACCCATCTCGCTGTAGTACACCACAGTCCTGCAGCCAGAGGGAAGGAGGGGTGGACAGAGAAGGGACAGAGTCACCCCTTTTCCAATCCCGATGCTCCTCCCCTCTGAATTTGCTTCAGCTGGAGGAATCACCGTCCAATCGGCTTGAAGCAGTAACAGCCTTGGCCTCTGGGCAACAGGCCACGCCTCCTGCCGGTGGACAAGGAGGCGGAGTTGGGGGCCCGGCAGCAGCCAATCAGAGAAGTGCAGCAGCAGACTCCAAAGAGAATGAAAATGTGAGAGTTACATTGTTTTTGGAATACATAAAAACTGTGTGAAAATAGAATCTTATGTGTCCTAAGACAGTAAGAAGAAATTACTCAGAATTACCTATCCTAGCTTAAAAGAAAAGAGTTTGCTCATTATTTTCAGTTACCAGCCATGTACTAGTTTATCTCAATGGAAACTATTCCTCTTCCCAGGGAGAAGCCAATGAATCAAATCAGGATGCCATGTCCTCCTCCAGTGATATGCTCGACCTGCTGCTGCAGGAGGACTCGCGATCGGGCACAGGCTCAGCCGCCTCAGGCTCTGGGTCCTCAGGCACAAGGTCCTCAGGATCTGGCTCAGGTTCCTCAGGGTCTGGCTCCAATGGATGCAGCAGCTCTGGGAGTGGAACAAGTACGTAGTGGTTGAAAATAAAAGTTAGTGGAGTTATAGATTTAGTTTTTTTCCTATACGTTGATGTTATTACATCTCCAAATACAACTCACTATAGCTTAATATGTTTTACTATGGTACCTTATAGTAGTGATGAGTGAGGTCTAAACCATGAATTTACTCTGGTACTTCATGGTAACTATGAGCAGAAAATATTAATTCATTAATTATTTATGGCACTATACTGAATTAAATACATTCTCCTTTCACAAAAAACAGCATTTTCAGTGTTACTGTACAAATGATGCTACACATGGGAGTGACTTGGTGTCTTGCTTCCCCTACAGGAAGCAGCCAGAGCAGCCACACGAGCAAATACTTTGGGAGTATAGACTCGTCTGAGAATGACCACTCTCGTAAGCAGACAGCAGGGGGCAACGGAGAGGCCCAGTTCATTAAGTGTGTACTGCAGGATCCTATCTGGCTGCTTATGGCCAACACAGATGAGAAGATCATGATGACCTATCAACTGCCCATCAGGTAAAATAAATATAATACATAGACCGACAAATATCAAAGTTGATGGAAATTCATTCAGAATACAAAAACCTGATTTGCACATGATTCATGCATTTAGCTCGTTTAATCAGTTCCTTTAAGACATACAAGCAAGCATATACTTTAATCATAACTATGATTATGCAAATATACTAGAGGTTCTATTAGACTTAATTGAATGTGTGTGTGTGTATGACAGAGACAGACAGACTGTACTGAGTGAGGACAGTGTTGCTTTGAGAGCCATGCAGAAGCATCAGCCTCGTTTTACTGAGGACCAGAAGCGGGAGCTGAGTCAGGTCCACCCCTGGATCCGCACAGGACGCCTGCCACGTGCTATTAATATATCTGTGAGTATCTATCAAGAAGTCTGTTCTGGGAAAATACTATATCTAATGAATAACACATACCAGGGCATGATGTGTTGGGAAAATAATCAAAGTCAAGGTGGTGTGATGTCCGACATGAAGCAGAGGGACTGTTGCCAGCCGCAAATTGATTATTTAACTTGTAACATGTTAAAATGGTTAGGTAAGGTTAATGGTTAGTGGTTATGATTAATTCCTGTTTTGATTTTACATTATAGGTGCTACTAGTAGTCAATCCCTCAACAGTTTTCCTTTTTTCTTTCTCTTGGAAGTAAAAAGACAAAGAAAATAAAGCTTTTTGTATTACTCTTTTGTTCTGAAGTCTTCCCGGAAAACTTCTTCCGTGAATATTAGACATATTTACTTACAGAAACCTTGACTGAATTAACAGTTCTTTTGTTAAGTAACAACACATTTTTATGATCATATTTACTATTAGCTTTAGATTTGTAGATCTGCCACTCAAGTCCATGCTTGTTCAGACACTTGCGTTAATATAAACTGATTTTAACCAATCAGAACCAATGATTTGACCATTCAGAGTTGAGAATTTAACAGCCATGTGGTATGAGCATCATAATATAATGTAATGGTTAACAATGATAACACATATGATGCTGGATTGTTATGATGTTGAAACATTTCCAAGATTTGTTCCTGACCACAGTATTGTTCCAGTATAGGTACAGCAGTATTTAAGCTTTTATACCCCGTCAGAATTTTAGAATACTGTAGCAAGTCACCTGAGAACAGCAAAGAGACTCCTTTGTGTTTGTCATCCTCTAAAGAAACAGCTCTAGCAAGAAAACAAAAGAAAAATGACAATTACAAGTTCATTTTGTTTAAAAGTGCATGAATTGTATTGTATTTTAATATGATATAAAATCTATATTCATAACGTCTACAAATATTAAAATTCATAGCTTTCTATATACCCTAAACCTCATTTCCATAGTCGGGTCCAGTATGGACTGAACAACAATGCAGCTGTATTTAGTACCTTTTGTATCTTCTTAATGTGTTTAAGTAGTTTTATTACTTATTTTGTAAGTAATTCAATATCAAATTATTTATCAAACACTTCTTAAGCACATAGATCACAAGAAATCGCTGACAGGAAAAATCAGCAGCAAGACAACAAGAAATAGAATGATTTTCCATGCTAGGAAACAAACAGATTATTATTTGTGTGTGTTGTGCATGTTGCGCATAAAGGATTAATGTTACCTCTAAAAGAGGTTAAAGTGTTCAATATGATAACACTATACTAATATCTAACATCATAATGCTAAAGTCTGAATATATAATTAGCTTTTTAATTACTGCTGCATTGTACTATTGTACCGACTTGAGTGTTAATAGGCTCATAGCTGTCAGCGGGTGTATCCTCAGCACGCAGCACAGTAAGTCTGTACTGTCTTTCCCTTTCGTTGCAGGGGTGTGTGGGCTGCAAGTCTCCTCCTTTAGTGCCTCCCACTGCCCCCTTTGATGTGGAGATCCATGACATGGAGCTGTGCAGCGTGCTGGACGTGACAGAAGATGGCGCCACAGGCGAGAAACGCATGCAGCCCGACACAGCCATGGATGACCGAGAGGCAGAGGGAGAGGCACAGCATCGAATAGATGAAGACGAGGACGAGAAAGGACAAGCTAGAATGACGAGGCAGGTCAGCGATCAGGAAATGGCAGCTGATGAACAGGAAGTTACCTCACAAATGGAGGAGGAGGAGGACGGAAAAGGAGGCCATGTGACCGATATGAGACACTGATCTGATACCGTTAGACTCTGACTTGTGGGGAAAACAACGTCGTCCTCACAGCTGATGGTGGCAGCAGTGGGATAATGATGGAAAAAAAAGACTGGCACTAACAGCCAAGAGTACTGACTTTTGGGCACAACTTTTCTTTTTCAGCAAAGATGTAAATGTAAACTAGTACAGTAAGTTGTGAAGTTTACTAATGACACTGTGGAGAATGGAATTATGTTTTTAGGCTTTGAGACTAAAGTGACACTCTGATTCGTTTTTATACAAGTAAAAAAAAAAAACAGTATTTATTTGTCTAGCTGAATGCAGGTGAGTCGTGAGTAAAGCTGTGAAGGCTGACAGATGATGAATGTGAGATAAAAAGAGGCCACTTTACTGTAAGACTGTGACACCACTGCTCCGCACACTGCTCCGGTTCATTTTAAGATAACAGCATTGTGGTTGGTTCGATTTGTTAGTTAGATCCTTTCCGTTGGTCCGTTCAGCTCCGGCTTTGACAACCCGCAGGACTGTGTATTGTTGCTCTGAGCAGCCCTGTTAGAATGATTACAGTGTTACTAATACTTAGCTGTAAGTAGATTTCTATGTAGTAATACATAAAAACATGCGTGAACATATGCAGGCTTTGGGACAGTATCACTGCCTTTCGCAGATGTTTGATCTGCAGTTTACATGTGCGTTTAGACCAAATTTCACAGGTTGATTTATTTTTTTGGAGGTCCATTAGTATTTTTATACATTACTGGTGTAATTTCTGTCCAGAGATTTGTACTTGTACTATCTGAAGTGTGTTTAATCCGCATGAATTACGCGATTCTGACCAGTGATCGCTTCACATTTATGTTTTATCATCCATATACAAAGTGAAAGGCCTTGCAGCAAGTGGCATCATCAGTAACAGAGGTGCATGATGGGTAGGAGAATGTCTGAGCATGGTGGACAGTCGTAGAGCATCGAAAAACACACATCGGTTCCTGTGTGGTCCCATTTTCACTACAGTGTCTGGCCTTAGTTATATGTGCTTGGCAATCAGAGAGGAAAATGATAGGCTTAGTAAACACCAGTAACTGTAAAGAGTGCTTAGGACAAGGCAGACAATCTCTAACATCCTTCTCTTTTCTGTGTCTTTTCCGTTTCAATCATGTCGTACTCAGCTTTAGTGGTCTTGAGTGGTTTCTAAGTATTTTTGTGAATTTATTTGTATGAAAAAAAATAACGAAATAAAATTAAAATCTTTCGCACTTTTATAGCATGGTGACATTATTCTAGACAATTTCTCTGGTTATGTTTTTCAGCATGTTGGATGATGATCGGGAAAAAACGGCTTCAGCGTGGAAGTTAAATGTTTTTATTTTAATTGTTGTCCTAAACCTCAGTCTTTTCTAGGTTGAGGCAGGAATGTGGCCTGAGCTTTAAAAAGGTCCTGACGTGGCCACACTGGTTTTTCCAGGCACAAACATCGTGGCATGAGCAACACATATATATATATACACACACACACACACACACACAGACTGGCTCTGCATTCACATTTCATTTTTTGTGCAATGCATGCATAAAGAGAGACACATAAAGACGAAAATGACTGTTTAAAAGACAGACGGGTCAAAAAGGCAAGTTTAATATAAGAAGATATTTGCTCTGCCTGTGGTCATAGTGTGTATTTTTCTGCCCAACTTGAACACATCAGAGGCATACAGGTCTCAGGATCTTGACTGAAAATAGCTCAGTCGCTCCTAACGTGAATGGATGAAATGAATGGACAGAAAGGGATTAAACCATCAGTTACATTTTTTCAGTGCATAACCCATTTTCTTGGGTTTGGTCTGTCATTCTGAAAGAAATAGAGAGTGAGAGAGTGAAAGAGGGAGGGAATGTCCAATAGGACGGCAGTTAAGCATTCGGTCCTTCAGTCTGTGGACTTTCGCTCCCATATACAAACATCAGTATCATGTTTAAATACTGAATGCTTCAATAAACAGTAAATAAACATTATGGCCAAAATCCAAACACATCATCTCCACCTCGAATCACACATACATGCAGACACACCAGCCCTTGATTAGGTGTGTGTTGGGTGTGAGGGCATTTATCCTTCCATCATTCCAAAATCAACAGCATCTGGGAGCTATTCCAAATCTTCCTGTTCCTTAACACTTAACTCTCTCTCTCTCTCTCTCTCTCTCTCTCTCTTTCTCTCTCTCTCTCTCACATACACATTCCCTCTCTTCTCAATCCCCCTTTCACATAGCCACCCTGCTCCTTCTCCACGCCCCTACAGTCTCCTCCTGTCCCTGCGTCCTCTAGCTCTGTCCTCGTCCTCTCTTCCCTGAAAGGCAGGATGAGGGCTGGTGTGTGTGTGTGGTGTGTGGGCCTCCTGGTTTTGGGGTTGCAATGGGTGCAAGGACAAAGTCAAACCAACTTCACAAGGTGAGAGTGCATGTGTATGTGTGCATGTGTGTGTGTGTGTGTGTGTGGGAGGGGGGTTGAATGCATGCATTCACTGTACTGTAATTTGTGAGTGTAGGGTTGGCAGGTTACTGCAGAATTGAGCTCCGTTTCATTTTCTCATATCTGAAGAGAACGAATCGTTTTGCTGGGATGTTGTCTGCTATCTGCTATCAAATAAGCAAAGTGATTGTAGTGTGGTGTGTGTACGTAAAGGAGAGCAGGTTTTAATCAAACCACACCTTATTGCATCAAAAACATTTTTACAAAGTATCTGCCAGGTTTTATTTTTAAGGTTGCTTTTAACTTTTCATTTAATTCAACAGAATTAAAGCAGTGTAATCTTAATTAAAAAATGTTTGGTTCATGCTGTGAGGAGTTACTGGCTACTTTCAGTATACTGGACAGTGTGTTGATTAACGGCTTTCTTTAAATTCTTTCTGCTGCTCTTTTGGGTCTTCTTAAATAAAAAAAATAAAAAAATCTGTATGTCCCAGACAACCTTTAACAGTCTGAATATCACCAAAAACTGTAACAGAAAACAATAATCATATGTGTAAATGTGTTCTGTCTCTATTAACGTTTAAAAAGACAAATTCATAAGGGATTCATAATCTTTTTGTGTGTGTATTTACAAATATTTGTTTTGTCAGAGACTAAACGTTAAATTGAGAAACTGACGTCTGTTTGCTGAAGCTCTGCTCCAGCACCACATTTACTAACGGAGAAGCTGAAGTTTGGAAAAGCCTCACAGGCTCTTTCATGATCCCCCAAATGACCGGTTTAGGGTTTGTGCCAGATACAACAACATCTTAGCTGATTGATCTCTGTTAATAGTTGTTAGATTTTCATTCTGACACAAATGAGAGCGTATGAAAGCCAGAGCTTGTTTTATGACACGACTGCCTTTGATTAACACTGAACTGCGCCGTGTTTGATGTGCGTCTGAAACGAAGGCTGCTTTATAGCTCTAGATGCATTTATGTGTGTTTGTGTCGGTAAGACAGATGAAAGAGAGGACTAAAAATGCTTTCAGATACATGTGCATTCAAATCAGCACTTTATACCTTTAAAATAAATGAATGTTTTTCATGTTGGATTATTTATTGGGTGAGAGAGAGAAGAGAGAGCAGTGTGGGAGAGAGGAAGCATTCTGTCAGTGTAGTGATTGACTCCATATAATACACATCTTTTAAAGTGTGTGTGTGTGTGTGTGTGTGTGTGTGTGTGTGGTGTGTTCAGTAACTCTTCCTAAAATTCTGGAACAGAGTGCGGCTGTTTGGCTCTGGGATGTTTGCGCTGCGTGTGTGTATGTGTGTGTGCATGTGTGTGTGTCCTTGCATGTAAGTATGTTTGTGTGCAAGCCAGCCTTCCTAGATTGCTGTTGCACCAAGGCTACACAGAATGAGATATCTTTCTACATAATGTGAAAAGAAAAATCAATCTGTCTGTCTGTCTGTAGGCCAGTTTTCCGATGTGGGGGTCATTTAACAACTGACTCAGGCTTTGTGGCTAGTGAAGACTTCCCCAATCACTACAAACCCAACTCCAAATGCACCTGGTACATCACTGTGAGTAACACCCACATCTCAAGTTAACTGAATTAACACACATTAAGATTCCTCAGTGATGTATAGTGATGATTCCAACAGTATTTCTACTGTACCATTTATGATTTGAAAGGTTTTCCTTGTAATTGAATTGTAATGCAACTTGTTTTCCCATCCTAAATCCTAAATTTTTTATATTAGCTATAAAAATCGTCAAAGGTTCTTTGAATAGAACCATATACACTGAGGTACCAGAAAAACTAATACACAAAATACACAGCAATGCCACCTAAGCGTCATGGTTGTGTCTACCGGTGCGTATATAAAGATATAGAAATCTACGGAAGCTTCTAGAGCTGCTAATTGCAAGGGTTGAGAATAGTTATCATGATTTTACGATTTTTAACATGGTTTAATAGTTGGAGCTTGTGAGATGGGTCATAGCATTTCAGAGGTAGAAGCAAAGTTTGGATTTTCGTATCGTATGGAGTATCGTGACTACAAGAATTCCGGCAAAATCTCAAACTTACGACACCAGTGTGAGTGTAAAGAGACTCTGGGTGAACGAGACCGGTGTTGGCTGGCAAGAATCGTTTCACGTGATAGGCGTGTAACACTGCCTCGAGTAACATCGGAATTCAATGCAAGAACCCTTAAAGCAGGGGTCTCAAACTCAAACCACAAAGGGCCGTGTGGGTGCAGGTTTTCCTTCCAACCAAGCAGAAGCCTCACACTACTGAAAGTCAAGATCCACT
>JAOVVG010000044.1:8633299-8644434 GCA_028566375.1 Leptodoras nelsoni | reverse complement strand
ACAGAAATGGTTCATGTCACATACAACTGATAAACTGAAACATGACACACATGCTAATCCAAGCACACATGCTTCTAATTATTAGTTACACTACCACTGTTGCAGCAAATCTTGATAAACGTGAGGTATAATTTAAATGTTTTTAAGTCAAACTCAGCGTCAAAGGCATCAACTGAGATGCCTCCACCAACACCAAGCCTATTCCTTTTTTGTTGCTAATTTGTATCATGTTTATTATATTGTATTACATTGGTTATTGTATTATATTTGCTAGGATGTCCCTGTATTCCACCAATAAAAAGTACTTGAGGCTGGGAGGAAACTATTGAAAACAATTGTTTCAGACATTCAACCTTGCTGTGACCATGATCCTGTTTGGATCAATTCCAAAAATCTAATCCGTTCACCTGCTGGTTACAGTGAGAATCCCATATAAATCCTACAAACATTTAACCACCTGTTTTTGAGATATCACGCGTAAAAAAGCTGGTGTAGATGCACCGACGGCCACAGGAAAAGACCGATAGCAAAAATTTTACGGCTGGTGCATAAAGATCTAGGGTTTAAATAAGGCAGCACAAAAAAATTTTAGCTTTTATAGCTTACTTGAATGGAAATGTACATTTCTGTGTTCAGCCTACACAGTCTACACAGTGTTAAATAATCAAAATGTATATACAGATTATAATTTATAATAAATTTATATTATAGATTATACTTTAATTATAAATTATGAATTATTATACATTTATATTATAGATTATACTTTAATTGTAAATTATGAATTGTTATACATTTATACTATAGATTAAAATGTAATGATAAATTATGAATTATTATAAATGTATATTATAGATTATAAGGTAATTGTAAAATATGAATTATTATACAATTATATTATATATTATAATTTAATTGTAAATTATGAATTATTATACATTTATTTATACAATTATTATACAATTACAAAAAGCTATACACCAAAAATAAGCTAGGTTTGATGAAGAATAATATTCACAACATATTGGACCTGCGTAAATGACCTGGTGATCATTGTGTCAAAAAAAAAGGCAACTAACTAAGAATTTGGTGACTGTCTCTTCTCCTTCGAGGCGTTCTCTTAGTTAAAGTTTACATAACACTATTTTACAAAGCCTACAATGACATAAGGCTTTCTCACGCTCTTTTAGACCCCCATCTCTTCCTCTGCGCTCCCTCAGAACTTCGGTTCCTCTTTCCATTCTCCCTGTGGAGTAAGGCTTCCGTTGAAGCTTTCCACGTTTTAACCCATCCTGACATGAGAACCACAGATATCTGAATTCCTTAGCGATTTGGATAAGTGAGAATTAAAGTAGTAATCTCATATGACACAACAAACTTGGCATAATCTCACCAACACAATTAGATCAAATACACTACATATTCCTTTAACCTGGTAAGCATCATTTCATTTCAAAATGTGATGTGCTGCTGGAAAAAGTGTCTATTTAAAGAGTCAGATGCAATACAAGTAGAAGTTATAAAATGACCAGATGCATTGATAATGAATAATGCTGATTAATGAGTCTGCTTAGCAACCAAGCCTGGCAACCAAGTTGAGATGCTCTCACTAAGACAGATTCCTTATATGTGTAGCATACTTATAAAGTGGAATAAAGTGATTCTGATCATTCTAAACATTCTAAACATTAAAATAAATAGCCTAAACCTGCAGGTTACAGTCACCGCCATCTCTATGGTCACCCTTAAAGAGAATGGCCAATACTATTTAATCACTACTTTAATAACCACCTTTTCCTGTTCACTGTTCTGATGGATCTGGAGCTTATCCAACAAACACTTTACACAGGGCACAAATACACACAGCTCGTGGCAGAGCGCCACACACACACACACACACACACACACACACACACACACACACACACTCACCTGCTTATTCACACCTAGAACATGGATTCTCTTATTTATTTTATTTATTTATTTTTATTTTATTTTATTTTATTTTATTTTATTTTATTTTATTTTATTTTATTATTTTTTTATTTTTTTTTATTTATTTATTTATTTATTTATTTATTTATTATTTTTATTTTTTTTCTCACTCTTTTTTTGCCTACTTATTTGTTTTTGTATTCATTTCTCTTTTTATTTCTTGTTATGGGTGTTAATATAAAGAAAACTGAGGTTTTCTTTCTTTTTTTCCCCATGTTGATTGTAGGGTTTTGTACATTACAGTTGTTTAATGACAGGTATTTTTCTTGCCCTGTTTTTTTGTGTTAAATTCCTCAATAAAAATAAATAATAATAAAAAAAAGAACATGGATTCTCAAACATTTTGCACCTGGAGGCTGCTATTCAAATATTAGTCTTATTATTTCAATTAGTACAACATTATTCTGCCAATTTATTGGAATCATATCATAAAGATGTTTCTTTCTGAA
Organism: Leptodoras nelsoni; assembly: GCA_028566375.1. Taxonomy (NCBI): domain Eukaryota; kingdom Metazoa; phylum Chordata; class Actinopteri; order Siluriformes; family Doradidae; genus Leptodoras; species Leptodoras nelsoni. The sequence goes on along the minus strand of JAOVVG010000044.1, from coordinate 8,641,990 downwards.
TTGATAAATTTGATTAAAATTGATAAAAATTGTTATTAGATTGAAGTTGACAGTATTTAAAGAATTACTTGGTTTTGAGCTACAGATTGATTGGATTAAACTTGTTCAATTCGAGTAATAAGTCAAACAGGCTGATGACGATAATCTAATAATAAATAAATAAACATATAATGTGGATGTTAGGGGGATTTGTGTTTCACTGCCATAATACAGTTTTGAAACACATGGATTTAAAAGGAGCATCTTGAGGAAACCCAAACCAACTATAAATACAGAAACTATGCATCTTTTTTCTAAAGTTAGTCATTTGCAGAATGTTTTTTTAATAATAATATATTCCTATGTGGCATCAATAAAATAAAAAAAATTCTATTTCTTTTTAAATTGCTCTCCATTTGCAGAAACTCAGGGGATAAATTCATTTTGTCCCACCATTACGGTCAAACAGGGTTTTAAAAATATTAAAAGACCAAACGTTTGAAGCACTTATAAATTCCCCAGTGTCCCAAAAGGCTTTTTTTTTTATTTCACATCTGATGATGTCTTCCTTAAAAATCGGCTATCTTCAAGCTAATTTGATGGGTTGTATGAAAGAGCATCTCCTGAATGTCACCCAGCTTCATTGAAACTACTTTTTCAATAAATTGTGTGCCACGGTCTCTTGGCCTTGAACGCCATCAGAAGGTTTGAAGACTGAGTACAAAGAAAAACATCTGATACCCACTGTAATATATTGTGGTGGTAGCATAGAAGGGTTGTTAACAGAGTTCATACTTTTTGCTTTTTTATATGTCAGTTTATTAGGAACAGTGCATTTAACAAGGATTCAGAGGGAAAAGGGAAGGGGAGTGACATACAGCAACATTCATGGTAGATTCATCAAAACACATGAACTCGCAATGAATGCTGGGAGAAAGCTATAACCCTGCCCTAAATCACCCGAAACAGCCAACCCGCTTCTCAGTGCCGGTGGCACTCGCCACAACATGGTGGTGGACCATTGATATCTTGGAGCTGATAAGTGGTGAGGGATGCATGGACTGTACTAACGTCTCATGGCGTCAGTGTTTCTCACAGTCCTTGGTTTGACTCTGATCTCAGGTTACTCTCTGTGTGGAGTTTCACAGGTTCTCCTCGTGTCTGTGTCTGTGGCTTTCCTACAGATTCTCCAGTTTCTTACCAAAAACATGCTGGCAAGTGGACTGACTGTGCGGAATTGCACCTAGGTATGAATATGTGTGCATGGTGATAGACTGGCATTGCATCCAGGGTGGATTCCCACACCACACCCAGTGTTCCCAGTATAGCTTCTGGATCCACCATGAACCTGACCAAGATAAAAAGTAGTTAGTGAAGATGAAAAAATTCTACTGAAGATTTAGCTAGTCTATATAGACTACTATAAAAGATATGAAATATGTCTCATTAAATGTATTATTTATTTGATGAAGTTTTAACTTAGTCTATATTAAGGTCTGTTTAATTCCCTTTAAATTTACGTCTATTTTAAATAGATTTCTCTTTAAGGTCTCATTTAAAGATACTTAATGATAATGTCTACTTTAAATGGAGTTTTCTCTTTAGGGTCTTTTAAATGTGCTGGATAGTAAAGTCTAGCTAGTAAACATGTATATTTTAAATATAGTATAGTTAAATATAGTCTTTTTTTTTAATGCAGCTTTCTTATTTCTTCATTGTAAATAGAGTTAATTATATTAATTGTCCATTTCAATAAGGTTTTAATAAGGTTTTCTCTGCCGAACTGGACCACACCACACCACACCACGCCACACATTCGGGCTAAATACCAAACGGCTGCTCACTCCCTCTGTAGGTGCATCTCTTATTAAGGCTTCTACACCCTATGTAGTGCACTCTGATATGAAATGTGGAGGAGTCGCAGGCGGCGCCTCTTCCTCTTTCTTAGGCCACGCCCCTTCGCTGCTCGCGCTGCTCCCTACCTCCCTCCTGCGACGGGCTGACAGTTAACTCGGCGCGCGCGTCTCCTCGGCTAACTTTACCGAGCTGCAGCGACGCTGGATTTGAACATCGCTTCCGGATAAGCTCGCCTTCGTGAAAGCGCATCCACCGCAGGCTGGAACTGAGAGCGGAGGAGATGAGAGTTTAGGAGGGTCGGTAAGCGCAGTGAAAAGGCCAGAGGAACGGGGGTTAGTGCCGTGTTCATGGCTGCTGGGGATGGGGCGCAGCTGCCGGCGACTCTAGCGGCCAGCAGGAGCGTGGAGAAGGCGCTGGAGGAGGCGGCGGCCAGCGGAGCGCTCGTGCTCTCCAACCGCAAACTCAAGGAGTTTCCCCGCACAGCCAGGAATTACGATCTGTCCGACATTACACATGCAGGTGAGTCCTGTCCGTGTGAAAAGTAGAGCAAAAATCAGATCAAGAGACAAGGCGGATGTAATAGCGGGTATAATAATTAGCCAACTTCCTTTGTTTCACCTGCGATCTCTCTCTCTCTCTCTCTCTCTCTCTTTCTCTGTCTCTAAGCCATACAACTCCCAACCCCATTATCACAACTCTGTGTCTCTGAGCCAGGCGGGCTTGTTTTGGTAGTTTCTGCAGAGCTGCACAGTTCATGGTGATTAGTGCAGTAACATGTCAGGCTGAATGAGATGAGATGTAAACTGTGCTGCTGCTCTCCTACAGGCCACACTTCTCCTTCACCCTCACTACTTTCTGGGGTTTGGGTCTTTTGCTTTGCTTAATGTCTGTAAAAGTGAGTTCACTTCCCTTTTTGTGGCTGCAAAGAAGCAGAAGGGCTTTTATTCATTTTTGGTACGCAGCAGAAATCTCCAGCTGCAGTGGCCCTGTGCTGCTGGATGTAGTCTCGGGGTAACCCTTATCATCCATCATCTTTGATTGTGGATAGATCCTTTTCTTTTCTCTTTCCTCCCAGTCTTGGGGTCACTATATCTTAATCTGGCAGAGGCTTTTATTACGGGCGCCCGTCCTCCCGTTATCTGGGCTTGGGACCGGTGCTGTGTCGCAGGGTTGAGCAGAGGGTTAAGGGCCTTGCTCAGGGGCCCAACAGCACCAGCCCTGACCTTCTGATCGACAACACAGAGTCCTGAGCTACTGGGCTATCATTTGGTTTTATACAAACATTATAGGTTGTATATTATAAATTGATGCAGTATATATTATAGTCCTTTATACTGACCCATTAAGACCCCATTTACATTGCCAGCCCACTCCATCCAGCTTTTTGCTGAAGCATCTTTTCACATGCATACGTCTAAACGGCTCAGATAAAATATTTTGAAATCCATTTCTAAATCTGAAACATTTCACATGCCTCACGTCTGATTTTAACGTTAATTCTAATGCCTTCATCATTATAATGTAATGATGGAGGTCAAGGTGAAGGATGGATACACTGAAGATAGTGGGTTCCAAATGAAAAAAAATGGACTAATCAATCTGCAGAGCTGCGGGATAGCCACAGAAACCGAGCTGTCTACGAGGACGCCTGAGGCCACGGCAGAGCTAGGATGCAGTCGGACCTTGAATCATACAATTAAAGGCAAAATACAAAGGGGTTAAAGACCACAATGATCAGAGTGCAAACAACAGAACAGCTTCTTCCTTTCTACAGCCGCAGTCATGGGACTGGTAAAAAGTTGATGGTTCCATGAAAATGGCTGGGCCGTGATGTGAACATGTGAGATCTTGCATAGATGTAAACATAAAGGACAAAAATATCAGATCTGTGTCTGAAAATCAGAACCATAAAGCCATAATGGTTCTGTTATTACATCAAGGACCATAATGTCAGTGCAACTTAATAAACTACTGTTTTTGTGTCAGATATCCAGACCCACATGTCAGTGCACCCTGTCAGTGCTGAACAGCTTCTTTTGAAATACAGGAGATTGTTGAAATGGGGCTTGATGCCTCGTAACCGCCATACAGCATGATGCTGAGCACACCCGGCCATCTGCTTCACGTGCGTAGGCCTGCGCTGAAAGAGGAAATGATTATGCAATTCTTCCTACTTACATTATGTACATTGTGGTGTAGTAGCCTATGGGTCGGAGAGTGTCAAAGTCAGATCCTGAATGAAACCTGTATAAAGTGCATCTTCTGGGTTTTACTGATCAGGTCTGTTACGAGTTTTGCCTGCACTTGTTTAGTCCTGGGAATCTTTTATGCATGTACTTCCTAATGGAAAGACTCTCCCTTGCTCTGAATAATGCATATGATGTAAAAGCCTAAAACACACACACACATTTTTTTGAGATACAGCATGACTATGCACTTCTTTTTGGACGAGACCGTCTCCAGACAGTGACTAATGAGATGGACTAATGAGTGAAGCACAGGCAAGGTTCAACTTGTCAGTTGTCTTAAGTTGTATTGTATCTCTAGAGACCGCATATACGCTGGTGCTGAGGTTTCCAGGTTGCTATGGCAACGCCACCCACCATCAGGATCAGGAAGACACTTCGGGACACGTTAGACTCAAACTCGGAGCCATGTAACACTAGAAAACTTGCCAGAACTTATCAGATTTGAAACCTACGTCACTGACTTAAGGTGCTTTCCCGCTTGTTAATCCTTTTGCCTAGTCTGAGTAACAGTGACACGGATGACCGGTGAGATGGGATGTTTGCTAAGACACGTGGATGGAAACTTAGGCACTTCATTCATTCATTGGTCAGAAATATGGTGACAGAAAATTAAAAAAATCTTCTGCAAGGGCATCACAAAATCAAATGAAGGCAGTTGAACTGGACTCAACAGTAAACAAATATTTACAAATCAATAGGAACGGAGTGCTTTGTTGCTGCCTTACAGCTCCAGCACCCTGGACTCAGGTTCCCATCTCTGCATTCCTTCACCATCTGGGTTTCCTCTGGGTTCTCTGGTTTCCTTTCCCCTCCAGAAAACATGCTGATGGTTGAATTGGCTATGATTGATTTTTTTCCTTCAGGTTGTGTACCTGCCTGGTGCCCAGACATTGTAAATTGTATTGTATTGTGCTCTTTAGCCACGATAACAGGAATGTCCTGTACATCTGCAGCCCTCCTGCTCTGTTTTCTGACTCTTATATTTAAAAGAAAATGCATTTCATTCACAGCAGACTGCTTGAAAACAGATCAAGGTGATCTCTCACAGGCAATCAGGGTCCACCCAGAACTCCCAGTATGATAAACACACCAGGCTCCAATTCAAACAGACTGAACCGTGTGTCTGAAAACACTCACACTACTTCTACTTCTCCCACTCTGACTCCTGACGTAAACCTGTGTGAGCCCTCAGCTTGGAGCTAATCACTGGGTTCTGCTTGGCTTTATAAAGGTGACTATTAGACAGGAGCAGTCTTTGTTGTTCAGTAGTCCTGCCTTGATGGAGTGTTTTCCGGTATATTCCACAAAGGCCATTTTTTTTTGATCTCACAGCTCTCTAGACACCTGAACTAAGCAACAATACACTGTCTACTGATTCAGCTGTATTGGGAGAGAGAGAGAGAGAGAGAGAGAGAGAGAGAGAGAGAGAATATGGATTATCTATGGCATTCCTAAAGACTGGGCTTGAAAATGGAGGAAAAAGGCTGTCCAGCATGTCCAACCTGGCTTTGTCCATTCAGCTTTTCCTAGGAGGCTTATGTTCGAGCAGTGCAAAACTGGGGAAAGTGAGCGTTTAAAGGCTAGAGCCTGAGATTAGGTTAATGGTCTGAGTGACAATTGAGAGCCTTGTGCAGAGCGACTGAAGCCTGCAGGCCCACGTGTCTCACAGCATATGGGTGCAAGGAGGATGGGGCCCTGTTTTTGTTCTTTGACTGAACATGTATACACGCACTGACACGCGCACATGCACACACACATACAGACACACACACAGACACACACACACACCACTCCCCTTCTCTCTCCTCTCTCTCACTCACTCTCTCGAAGATTGCTCTGCAATATGGACTAGCTTCCCCCTCAGGAAGGTCAGAGGTTCTCATGTATGTATGTGTGCGCTTTGCTGGAGAACAAAGCTTAGGTTCATGAGATTCAATTTCTCTACAGACCCCTGTGGTCTCAAACCAAAACCTGGCTGCTCTTGGGCATTAATAATAAAGCCACTGTTGTTTTTTTTGCTTGCAACAGCAATAAATACTAGCCAGACTGAAACAAAGCCACTGAAACTGTGTGTGTCTGTGTGTGTGTGTCTGTGTCTATGTGTGTGTCTGGTGGTCAATACACACTTGTGCCTGTCAAGATCCAATATACCGGCCTTGTCTGGTGCATGAGTATACAGTCTCTCATTCACAAGAAGGATATAATAACGAGGGAGAGAAGGTGTGTGAGCCATAGACACACACTCGCAACTAGACAACACAAAAACAACTAAGCTGAGCAGCAGATGAGTGAGGGGAGGGCAAGAGGAGAAGGGTTAGGGAGTTATAATGAAATGAAGTGGTGGGCTGTTACCATTGTTATGCTCTCTCAACCCCCTCCTGAGTTCGAGTCACATTCAGTCTCTCTCTCTTTCTCTCTCTCTCTGTCTTTCTATCCCACAAGAGCCTCTCATGTAAGGTTTGTGTTCTCCTTTTAATAAATCCTTGTCACTTTGTTTCTATCACAGTGTCTCTAAGCTGTACTGATTTCTCAGCAAGTGAATATATCTCGCCTTGACATCTTAAAGGATCTTGCTCAAGGACCCAGCAATGGCCGATCAACGCCTTACCCGCTGAGCGGCCGTTTAAAAGTTCTGTGTGGTTCTGCTAACCATGTTCATTTGTACAAATATGCTCTGGTATCTTTTCAGGTAAAGGTCCTGAATGATGTTGGTTAGATGTTTAAGGTGTCTTATGTATTACACAGTGCTGAACTGACCATACACATTGGCAGAGGCAAGGTTGAAAAAGTGTTATTATTATTATTATTATTATTATTATGTAGTACAGCTTACTCCTGCTCTATAAGCAACATATCCGCATACCATAATCAACCTTACATCCAGTCCACACCATTTGCGACAAAGTTCTGCAAAGAGCAGCAGGTCAGGGTCGTGGCGGATTTGGAGCCTGTCCCAGAAACCACGGGCACGAGGCGCATGTCCAGGATGGAGCGCCAGTCCAGCACACTCGCTACTCATACACATCAACGCAACTCGTTCACACCTACGGCCAATTTAACTCTAACTAAATGCCATTAGTGCAGATTTACAGGAGTTTTTTCTCTGAATGTTTTCGAGACATGGGAGGAGAACCAGAAGGAAACCATCTTTGTCATAAGGACATTCCACATGGACAGGAACCCGAGCTCCAGACCCTGGAGCTGTGAGGCTGGAACTCGCTGCCTGCTGTGCTGCTGTGCCGTTCTTTTAATTAGAACATAGTTCTCTTCAAACAATAATTCACAGGGTATAAAAAAAAGTGGGAGTCAGGGATTTGAATAGAATTGAATTTGAAATGATGCTTTGCTTGTGTGCACAAGAAAAAAAAAGGAGAAAAAAATGCAGGGTGTATGAGATTATATTTCATATTTCATCTCTGCTGGTGCGGAATGAAACGCTGTCTATTCTTTGATACTCTTGTGAGATGGATGACTAAAAATGGCTTCAGAAACATTTTCTTTCCAGTTGGACCCAGTTTTTAGAAGTAAGCTTAGCTCGGGCCAAGCGCACAGCAGTGACACTACGCTCAGTCTACAGTTTTCATATTAGTGCGTCTCTGTTGTGGTAGTGTTCGTAATGCGGACACACCAGAACATTCTGTTGTAAAAGACGGCATTTTCCATTTTTATAACCTTTCAAATGGGAAGTACGGCACAAACACTACGCCTTCGGTGGTACGTTATGCTGAGATGTCAAGCGTTAAATTCAAAAAGGCTTTGAAACGGCAAACCGCTTGTTCTTTTGAGGCAAAGGAGTTGCACAGAGGATTTCTGATGCCGTGTGCTTTTATGACACGATATTTTATGGCCATTTTAATGCATACGCTGGTCTTTTGGAAAGCCTTGTTTAGGAATAGTGATCGCACTTGCGTGTCTGACATGCTTATAAATGTTTAAGACAGAGGTCTTGAGTTAGATTTAACATGGGGCCAAATTCTCACAGAAAACACGACTAGCACAAATCATAATAAAGGAGGAGATTGTAGGGGATTATTACATTACAGTGATTGTTTTGATCACTTTTAATATTAAAATTGACACTACTATAGCTCAGGAATTGTCACGAGCTGCAGAATCAAAAAGAAAAATGTCCATACGAACTACTGTTCAGTGAATACTGTTTATTGTAAAACTGGGACTGACGTTCATCTCATTAATTTATTTTTTTTACTGGTTAAGATCCGTCTCTCCCTCACTGTTTGTCCAAAACTTCTCTCTCTCTCTCTCTCTCTCTCTCTGTCTCTCTCTCTCTTTCTCTTTTTTGGGAATTCTAATAGCATTGATGTCCCTTTTTGGATCTGAGTATGCATTTCACTTGCACCTACTCTAATGTTACCTGCATTAAAAAAAAAACACATTTTCATGACGATTTACATTGTAGATTCTCACTGAAGGCATCAAAACTATGAATGAACAAGTGGAGTTATGCACTTAACAAAAAAAGGTGAAATAACTGAAAACATGTTTTATATTCTAGTTTCTTCAAAATGGCCACCCATTGCTCTGATTACTGCTTTGCACACTCTTGGCTTTCTCTCAATGAGCTTCAAGAGGTAGTCACCTGAAA
>JAOVVG010000044.1:8597555-8607631 GCA_028566375.1 Leptodoras nelsoni | reverse complement strand
GCCGGCTGGGCACCGGCTCCCCCGTGACCCTGTAACTGGGAATAAGCGGTACAGATAATGACTGACTGACTGACTGACTGACTGACTGACTATAACTAGTAAACTACTACTACCTGAACTCTTATCTACTGAATTATTATTATTATATTATTTAATATTATTAGTGTCCAATTCCCATTCATTGAAACCCTCCTACAAAAATACTGGACGCAGACTCTTTAATCTAAAAGGCCAACGTACAAGTTCATCTCCAACTAAGAAAATAATGTGAATATGTAAATGCCATGTAACTGTGCTGGAATGGCAATAAAGCATAGCTAACTAATCCCACCCTACTGGGATTTCTCATGTCTCATGAAGGTTATTGGTTAGGGAGGGCGGGGCTATTTCTTGTGTTCCTCCAAGACGCATGATTTTCAAACTACTGCTAATGCAGCATCAGGGAGCGGTGTAACGCACTCAGAGGAAGGCGCTCGCTCCCGCCCACCTTCTGTATGCTTGATCTCACAGATGCCTGAAAATGGCGAATGGCCAGTGTCACTCACATTGACATGGGAGTGAGCGTATGATGTGCCTCCTACCCTAGAGAGCACGGCCAATTCTGCGCTCTCAGCTCCCGGGCCACAGGTAGCTATAGCGTCACACAGACTTGAACTTACATTTCAACATTTAGTTTAAAGCAGACCTTTACAGCATGTCCATAGAAAATTAATAAGAAGAGCCGTGCAAATGAGTAGATTCAGTGAAGTCACAAATTTCATGGACTAGTTCATGGACGTTTAGAATGAGGCTGTTTTCACTCTCCCTCTGCTGGTCTACTTTCACATTATCATATTTTATGGTTGTGAACCCTGGACCGTTTTTCATCAACATACAAGGAACTTTTTTACTTTTACTTTTTTATACGTTTACTTCTTGGTTTGGGTAGCTTTCATATCAGAGTTTAGGCAAACCAGACCCCAGACACTCCTTTTCTGGTGGATTTGGGTACGGTCCCTTGGTAGAAACTAAAGTTCAGAAAACTACATTCATACCAACAAAACGAACCATACCTACAGCTCAAGCAGACTCGGGTCCTTACCAGCAGCTCTAGCCTGAAAGCTCTCTTAGAGGATGACATTGTAGCTGAAAAACTGTAATTACAGATTCTGTGGCAAGCTAGCGTAGCTGGCGATTAAGCCACAGGACAACACGGGGGCATCTCCATGTTACGTATTCATGCTTCGCCTATTCAGCAATGCTTTAAGAACAGCAGCATTGGTGTTATGTTTAGTAGTGAACAGGTGCATCATCCCACACTTCAGTCAGTCACTTTATAATGCCTCTGTTGACTTCTCAAAGTCGCCTCATTCCTCACACTGCCGTTTTAGCACCATCTAAAATCTCTCTTTTTTTTCATCCGCTGTCAATCTCTCAGTCTCTGGAGTCTTGTCTGAAGATCACCCTTCCAGAAGACCTCGGCGAATCGTTGTCCAACGGCACCATCCTCTGCCAACTAGCCAATCACGTACGCCCTCGGTCGGTGTCAATCATCCACATCCCCTCCCCTGCTGTGGTGAGTCTTCAGTGATATCGATCTTCCTCTTCAGTCTATTGAGACCCCTTACGACCTCGTTTTGCAAACTTTGTTCCGTTTACCCCGTTCAGCCGAAACTGAGCGCCGCCAAATGTCGTCTCAACGTCGAAAACTTCCTCGCTGCCTGCCGCAAGCTGGGCGTTCCTGAGGTAAGGCTTTCTTCGAAACTTTCTTTGCTTTTCTGTGCTGCCTTAAATGTGCGTTTCGTAATATGTGTTTACTGTATTACTGAATTCTGTCTGCTTTATGCTTCTCACTTTTGTTATTTATCTTTCTGCCTTTCGAATCCTTTTATTACATTTTCCCGCTTTCTTGTTCATTTATTACTCTGTTCTTTTATTCTGCTGCCTCATTCTCGCTATCTCTCTCTCTCTCTCTCTCTCTCTCTCTCTCTCTCTTTCTCTCTCTCTATGCATCTCTCTATGTATCTCTCTGTCTCTCTCTCAGACGGAGGTGTGTCTAGCGTCTGATATCCTCTGCAGTAAGCTGCGTGCAGTGCAGCGCTGCGTGGAGTCTCTCTTGTCCGTAGGAGGCGAAGAGTTGAAGGAGGAGATAAAAGCACACTCTCCCCCTCTCTCTTCCTTCTCCCTCGTCCCCACCGGCTTCTTGCTCTTCTACTGCCTCGTCATGGGCCTGCTCTACCTGCTCTACCACCACCTTACTGCATAAAGCGCATACATGTGTGTTTACCCGAGAGCATGTGTCAGATCTAATCAATGTGTGTGTGCTTCCACATATTAATAAGACTTTACAGCAGTGCACTTCCACACTGTGGAAGCAGAGCAAGCTGCACGACCATCCAGACAGCCTGGCAATGACGCGCATACACACTTAATACGCCATATAGTTCTGTTACACTCTGTAAGCTGCAGCGAGTAGATGTGGAACCAACACAGTGGTTGTTTTATGCTGTATCTGTCTTAAGCAGAATTGTATATAAAAATACGTAATACTGTTACAAGTTCATGGACAGAGAGACTTTGGAATTGCAGTTTGTTACTTTTTTTTTTCCACATGAATTACAAGACAAAAGCATTTTATATAAGCTGCCCAGACAAAGTAAAGCCGCATCTTTAGCATCATTTCTTTTCTAATACTCTAATACTTACGGCAATCCTGTTATACATGGAAGCCAGCAGAACCTTCCGTCACTGTGCTGCGTGCACCTCAGCTAGACTTTACATAGTCTACTTTAGTAGTTTTCTGTGTTTCTTTAATTTTTTTACACTCATTTGCCAGATCCTACACTTTGGCCAGCTGTAGCCTGTCACACTTCAGCTACCAGTTGGGGAGTGCGAGTGTGTGCATTCTCTAAGACACAGAAAGTCAACCCGCCTATCTTTTTTTGAACTGTTGCTTATGCTGTATCACAAGGCAGCTGAAGTGCTATCTGCCCTCTTCTGTATACATACACGTGATTGCTCACTGTCGCTCTGAACGACAGAGTACAGATTAACACCGTCCCTCCCATGGATGGCTGTGGCATCTTTAGGATGTTATTCTGTGATGCCTACATCTATGGATAAGCTGTAGCACTTCTGTTTTTTGACCCCTTGCTAAAGCAGTGGTCTTAACATACACTAATAAAAGTGTATGTATATTATAATATTAAAATATTAAAATATTAACGCAAATTCTGCAAGAGGGAAAGGACCGGGTTTTTTGCATTGAATTTATCTAGGTTGTGTGAGCTCATAGAAAGTAAGCGGCACTGCAGGTCATTCAGTAATAAAACAGCAGGGTAAAATGTGCAGTGTGTTGTCATGTTACCATGTATTGTATAAGACGTAGTTAATATTCCTTTTGGATATGATGATATGATCATCTTTGGGCAGAGAAGTTAGCAGTTAAACTGTTAAACACTAGCGATTTATTTATTGCTTGGATGCCGTTAAATCACGCATTTAATCACAAACCCATGCTGACCGCTGACATCTGAGCTTTTGTGGTAAAATTCCAGTTGTTCTCTCTGCTTGCTAAGATTTTCTTGATGGCAGCGTTGGCTTCTCTAAGTGATTGAGGTGAATTTGCAGGCAAGTCAAAATTTCCAAGTGTGCCATTACGCTTCTTGATTTGGTCCTCAGCTATGTTCCGTTTGAATGTCAAGCACCAAACCTCAGATTCTGGCCAACAAACCGACCATGACTCAATGATGAGTTATCCTCTATGTGCTGCTATTGATGGATATGGATGAGGCTTTTTTTTTTTTTGTCTGGGGAGCTTATTAAAACCCTTAACACTATTCTGTCCATCTTAATCAGATCTTAATCAGAAATAGTCTGTTTTAAGGTAGTATTTATCTATTCTTACTGTCCACTTCCCAAAGGGCTTCGCCACCGCTTTGCCTTAGATTACACACGGGATGGAGCTTTGAGGAAGGTCTAGTAGATGTACGTGTCCCTGGGGAAGACTTGTGTTTTATAACGGTTTATTTAGCCACTGGCACAGATTGTAAAATCCGCTCACATCGTGTTTGAAGGGCTTTAAATTTTAACCACTTTGACTCAGTGCTTGCAAATGTAAGTGCCTGCCATGTCTGACTGAAGCTACTGTTACAAACTCCACCGTCCATGTCCATTCCAGTCTCTCTGACCCACTTAACGTTTCCGAAAGGCGTATGCGCAAATTCCTATTATAGACCCTGTTCCTATTTGTTCCGAGTTATTCGATCAAAATATTTCTGTCAAATACTGGGAATGAGGGACTGGAATGAAAAGTTTGCCGTTTGTTTTTTTCTTTTTGTCCTGTTGACTGACTGTGACCACCAGGGGGCAGTAGGGTTGCACAACTGCACTCAAAGCTATATGTCTTATGGTACCGAAGTAATGTTTCAGAGTTCTGATGTTGTATGTATGTGTATTGTTTTGGTCAGCTTTGCTATGTAAAATTAAGTTATTGTTTATTTATTCATGCATTCCTGCATCGAGCAGCAGTCCTGACTGAAACACGGGCCTCGCAGAGTAAATCCCCATCAGCGCTCTCAAAGCATTGCCCTAATTGGTGAATTTAATACACAGAATATTTACTGTGTTCATAAAAAAAGTCTGGAAATACAGATGCGCTGTCAAATGAAATAGTAGCAGCTCCTGTCATTTGTTTGTATGTATATACAAACAAAAGCAGCGTGTGTTAATGAAAGCCGTAAATTCCTCTCACTGGAATAACATCCCATTAAAACCTCCTTAAGCTTAGTTTTTAATGCCTCAGTAATGTTGGTTTTAGGTCCACGAGTGCCCGTGTTTCCTCAGTACTGTCTGCTGCTGTTGCTTTTGTGTTAGCTGCATACTTAATGTGATTTAGCAGCTTTGCAGACAGTTGACTAACGAGCAGACGCTCATCTGGAGAGAGTGATAAGGGCACATGGGAGAGAGCGGAGTCAGAGAGAAAGAGGAGAGGAGAAGCACAAGGGTGGGCTGATAGGATGGAAAATGTGAGGACACACACACACACACACACATGTTAAGAAAAAAGAATGTTTAGGAAATTTTCACTTATCCAATTTGTTGAACCCTTCCCACGGATGCATTTTAATGTCTTAAAGCATTTAAAATGAGCTTTCTCAAAGCTACAATATGCACGGCTGTGAAATATCTTCTCACAGTTCCCACCACTAAAATGATAGTTTTTATCACATTTTCAGTCCACACAGAAGAAATTGCCTGAAGGGCTGACTGGAACCGAAAGCCATTGCTTATTCAGAGCAGGGATATTGAAGAACTACCCACAAATGCTGCCCTCTTTGGTTTTTTGGGGTTTTTTGTTGTTTTTTTAGTTTTTTTATTCACCTACTTTGAGTTTTTGTTGGAGCATGTTCTGCAATAATGTTCCTACCGAAATGTCTTTTAGGCTGAAGCGAGTTATGATGGCACCAAACTCACTGGAGTTGAATTTTGAACTTTTAAAAGAAATTGTTAAGAAGATGTATTTTGTAATATTTATATCCCTCATGTATTTAAGGAGGTCAATTGTAAGTTTATATAGATGCAGATTTTTTTTTTGTTGCTGTAATTATTAAAAAAAAAAGAAAGAAACTCAAGAAAGGATCTCATTTACTGTGCTGCTTCCTTTTCTGTTGTCTCGTATGTTTTGCCTTCCGTGTGATTTTCTTTTTCTTTCTCATGCCCGTCGTCTTCCCTCAGGTGTTAAGCTTTTAAGTCTGTAGCCATTGTGTTTGCTTGTTACTGAGGTAAGTGATCAATCCATCTTTTCTGCCAGGTGAAGGGAAGAAGGGCTTGTGCATGAATACAGATATTCACAGATTAGGAAAACGACACACTTGTACTTTCTTTAAAAAATGCATGGCTGTTAAAGCTTGAAATAGCAGCAGTGGGAAATTCTACTTGTGGCAGTTGAACTGTGAGAGTGTGTGGTATTAGAGGTGTTAGGTAGTGTGCATGCTGTTACTGCTGCTTTTCTTGTCCTTTCTGCACAAAACCTCTGACCTGATTAAAGTGTTTTTCAGTTCCAGTGCTGCACTACTACGTCCTGTTGAGCTCCCCGACTATCCATAAAGCACTGTCCGAACTCAATCTGGTGTATGAGAGCTGTAGGGGGGAGGGAAAGGGGAAAACCTCTGCAGTGTAGATCCCTCAGGACTGGAGCTGAAAAACAGGAATACCAAACATCAGTGTTCTGTTGTCTGCACTGATCTGTATGTGGATGCGTGCATGTTTGGCCTTGGTGCTTCATCACGTTTCCGCATGCCTATTCCTAACCTGTTTGATCTGTCCTCCCAACCCCACCAGGACTCTCTTTGTCCAGCTCAGCTCATTCTGGAGGATGAAGGACTGAGCCGCATCGCTCACACCGTCCAGGCACTGCTGGACCTGCCGCTGTCCGGAGCTCGCCGCGCCTCCCTTCAAACGCCTGTGCAAAACACCAACAGCTCATAACGTTAACTGTAATACAAACCATAACCTCTGAACGTCATGCATGTTTTGTTTATTAAAGGAACCATGGAAACGTGTTTGCGAATGTACAGCTGCTTACAGGGATAGTCAGAGGACGATTGCGGATTTTAAACATGTTGAAGAAAAATTAAACGGAAATGTAAAACTGCTAATGAGATTCTGGCTGTGCCAAGTAATTGCCTCACTTCAAGATGATGTATGGTATGCAGAGTATTTATTTGACAGGGAAGTGAACTTCATTGCTGGGGTGGTGCTGGTAAAGTTGTTTTTGTTGGTTGTTGTTTATAGTTTATAGGAAAATTAATTATGACTGTAATCTGGGCTCTATAACAACATGAAGTTAATTGATTTTCCACAGGTAATTACTCTTGCATAGAGTACTTGTGGCAGTGTGCAGATAAGCTCACAGTCATTAGAGTGCTACAATAAGCTAAAGAAAGCTCACAAGCACCAAAAATGAGATGGATATAAAGCATATGGTACTGATTAGAATAATATGCATTTGTTACATAAGTAAACGGACGATATATTTTTTCCCCCATTTCAGCCCTGCACTATAATGCGTTGGATTTGAATGAAATAAAGCACTTACCAAATTGTTATCTCTAATTAGGGATATTTATAGCCGTGCTGCAGGAACCATACAGAAATCACTAGAGCTGAACCAATCTCTGGTTCACAGTGACCAATCCTGCAGTCTGATCCTCTGGTCTTGGTTATGTGAAACATTACGGCGACAGCATACTGTGCAGCCCTGCAATCAGGCCAACGTGCAATCAGTCCAAATCAATTCAGTTTAGTTTTATTTGCGTAGTGCTTTGTCACATTGTCACGAAGCAGCTTTAAATGCGCACATACATTTAGAGCTCAAATGGGTAAGCCTATGGAGAGCCTGAAGGGAGGTTTGTGCAGAACAAAAAAACAAACAAACAACAAAAAAATGCCTCTACATCATAAAAATCTTTGCAAATGGAAAATTACTCCAATTTGCCATTTTCATGTGTGTGTATAATAGAAAGGTGTGTATAATAATCACCTCACCAATAATTACCTTAAAGACCTGATGTCCTTTTCCTTCATGGAAAAAATCACAATATTGCTTTTGTTAAAAAAAAAAGAAGAAGAAGAAGAAGAAAAAAACCTGCATCATAAACATTTTTGAACATGGAAAATTACCCCCAATGTGCCATTTTCACATTTTTTTCTTAAATAAAATGAGAAACTAAGTGGTGTGCAGGAGAAATTAAATGGTACACATACAATAGTGACCTTTAAAACGTGATGTCCTTTTCTTTTTTTTTTTCTTTTTTTCAAAATATGTTTGTTTTTTTAAACAAGTTTCCAGACAACATGTTGAAGAAAACCTTAAGAGGAACCAGACTCAAAAGGGAACTCATGCTCTTCTGTTTAGTACTGGATAAGCATACAGGTGTACAAGTGTACAATCCAACAGCACTATTCTATATACATTGTGTTATTGTGTTACTATTGTATATAGTGACCGAGTGCTGGGATGAACACAGGACAGCCTGTATGATGTACAGCTAATCTACGGTACTTCAGAGAGATTATCCACCGCCGCTTCTGGGGGACTGGTATCGAAATGATTTTGGCATCTGAGACCATCCACAGCAGCAGAAGGTTAGTCACAAGAGCATCAGGATGAGTTCTTACTCTGTACACAGCAGTGCATCAAAAGGCAGCACCTAGTCTAGTGATAACTGTTCTCGTATCATTTTCTTGTTTCAAGGGGAATAATTAACAAGACAAAAGACACTTTAAATTTCAATTGTATAGCTTTTGTTCCATTTTAAATTCCCTGAGCTGAAGTGCAGAGCCAAAGGATGCGTATAACCATTACGATCATTTAAATGAGCCATTTGTTCTGGGTAACAAACCAATATGAACCAGAGGCGAAGCACATGTGAGAGGAACTTTCTAATTACCATTGCAATGATTTAACACCTCATTTGTTCATAAATATGGATCTGAGTTTAGTGCACATCAGTGGCTGAGGTTATAACCAGATGGAATAGGAATATGAATGTACAATGTGTTCTATCCGCATATGCGTGAGTCTATATAACACAGCAGAAAACACCCCTTCTCACAGCCCTCAGGCAAACCTCCTAATAATTATCTCTACTTTATCACAAACATCTCCTTGTGATTTGCTCTGTGATGGTAGATATGTCCAGAAGGGGGTGTTCCCTGGGAAAGCAGTACAGCAGCCATTCAAAATGAACACAACGAGGATTCCCAAAATCAGTACTGTGATAAGAATACTGAGATCATTGCTCTGATTCACCATCTGTTATTGACATGTGGCATGTGTAAGCTGCTCACTCTCACTGATCCCCTACTCATTACATATTGATCCTGCATAGCCTGGGTGTCTCCAGTGCCAGAAATCCTGAATACAGGCATAAGACCATGCAAACTATCACGCTGCTTGTGAAAACCGAACAATCCGTCCAGATTCTTACATAAACCAAGCATGTCCTTATGGAGAAATTGCATAAAACAATAAAAAAAATTGTATTTCAGCACATTTTTTAATGCATTTCAGCAAGAATTATTAACAAGAGTACATCACATCCAGAGAACGGATGAAAAAATAAAAGAATACTGTAGAAAAATAATTTGAAAAAGGATAGCATGAAAAAATAGCATGAAAGTATAATAACCATGAATAAGGCATGTGTGGAAAATAAAAGAATCATCAAAAGCTCACATGAAGATAAATATATCTTAAGGAAATTGTGTGAAAAATAAAATAATCATCAAAAGCTCACATGAAAATAAATATATCTTATAAAAATCATGTGAAAATAAAGGAATCATCAAAAGATCACATGAAAATAGCTTAAATGAATTGCATGGAAATCAACCTGAAAAGTCGTAAAAAAATCATGTGAAAATAAAAACACAAAAATCTACATGCAAAAAAATGAGTGAAACACAACGTGAGGCTCATTTTTACTCACATGCAGAGTTCGTGTGACTCCTCTGTAAGGGATGTGTATCATGAAAACCCTTAGGGTTCTGTGCTAGGAGAAAAGCAGAAAAAGACTTTCTCACTTTCCCTACTGGACCTCCAGGTTACATATTAGGGATGTTCAAAATATCATTAAAGTCTATTTGCGACACACGTATTCTACCCAATTTCCAACCTGCAATGTTATTACCCTGAGGATGCACTCTGCTTCACTCACCTAAAGAGCCCAGTAATGGAACCAGTTAAAGTAGATGCCTTTTTTTTCACACAATCTGTAGAGACTGGACTACTGAACCTTTCAGCACCTTAGGAGAGTGACCACTAAACCACATCTTGTTGAACACTCAGTTTGATAGTAACAATGAAAAACAAATTAAAGCCAAATGAACAGCTTAACTGTGCAAGTGCAGGAGGCTGATGTGGCTCCACGATTGCAGTGGCATTGCAGTTCGGCCATTGAAACTGAAACACGTAATTTTAGACCACAATAATTTATTAGTATGATGTAGGGCCTTCTTTTGCAGCCAATACAGCGTCAATTCGTCTTGAGAATGACATATACAAGTCCTGCACAGTGGTCAGAGGGATTTTA
>JAOVVG010000044.1:8532201-8542833 GCA_028566375.1 Leptodoras nelsoni | reverse complement strand
TCGCCCCACCCGGGGATCGAACCCGGGTCCTTCTTGCTGTGAGGCGACAGCGCTATCCACTGCGCCACCGTGCAGCCAATAATAATAATAATAATAATAATAATAATAATAATAAGGCTATGCAAAATACATAGCAACACCACCTATGCACCTATGTGTATATAAAGCAACAAACATTGAAGCTTCTAAAGCTGTTTCCACAGTGAGAATGGCAAATAATCACTATTTTACTATTTTCAACACAGTTTAATAGTTGGAGCTCATCAGAGGTAGAAGCAAAGTTTGGATTTTCACATATAAGCATTTTAAGAGTGTACCGTGACTACAAGAATTCCTGCAAAACCTTAAACTTACGACAGCAGCATGGCCGTAAAAAGACTCTGGGTGAACGTGACCAGAGCCAACTGGCAAGAATGGAATCCCATGATAGGCGTGCAACACTGCCTCAAGTAACATCGGAATTCAATGCTGGGACCTCAACAAACACCACTGTGAGGACTGTGCAATGTTCCCTCCAAGATCCCCTGGGGCACCTACCAAGTATTTGTGGTACTTCAGTGTATTATGCTCTACTGGCTTAGTCCAGTTTTTCCTCTGAATACCAAACATGATAAAGCAGAAACTCTTTTGTTCAAACTAAATATGTTTCTATAATTTATACCTTGATTAGACAATGTGTGCTTAATCATTCTAGTTTTAGTTTCTCCTCCTAAGGCATTTTGAACAAAAAAAGGAAGACAGAGTAAATAATCCACTTCACATTCAGCCTGACTGAATAATTGCCTAAAAGTAGACCAATCTAGGGTGTGTTTCACTTTGTGTAATCACTTGACATGACTGTCACTGAAAATGAATCTAAAGCCAAGACTAGAAAGAAGTCAGCCCCAGCCTGTTCTACAGTGTGGATACAGGCAGGTATGTGGAGGCCAAAAAATGAAACCTTGAATTGGTGTCTTTTTTATCCTTGAAAAACCCTGCTAGATCATTTATACCTGTCTGTATCCACACTGTAGGACAGTCATGAACACACACCCTGTCATGCGTGCCTGTCAAGCACCAAGCTGTTGTAATTGCAGTCTCTAGGTTGTGTTTGGCATGGCAAAGGGAGTGATAGATGGCTTTTTGGCTAAAGCAACGCAGCATCTGCCTAGCGCCCATTCACCGCCAAAGTCACAAATAAATAGGCATCATAAGTGCAGCTGGTAGAGGCTGGAGCAGAGGCGTGCCCTGCAACCCCCTCTACAATAGTCATTATCCACTACTGCTGATCCTAATGGAAAATAAATTATACATTACAGGACATTCTGCAACATGCGAATGACAACTAGGGTTAGGCATCTGGACCAGCCCATTGATTTAATATGGGTATGCCTCTGAACGTCTGAGTGAGACCAACCGAGAGCAAGAATGCATCTCCATTTCCTAAATGCATCTAAAAAGAGGTTCCTCGTCGAAACACAGTAGGCTTAAATCCACTGTGGGTTTCTGTATGAAATTACATTTCCTTTTCCTTTGCAAGTAGTTGAAGCTTGAACAAGAACACCAGCGAAACAACACAGAGTGAAATCATACGGAACTGTGAATAGAAAAGTCTGAAGCTGCCAGGAACGGTAGCCCAGAATAAAAGAAATCTCACCACATGTATAAAGCAGTCACCAAAACAACATGATCATTAGCATTTAACAAATGATGAATAATGGATCACTGTCAATCTGGTGTCGTAATACACACTACTACTGTGATTCTGAATGGATATGTGTGTGTGTGTGTAAGGGCATGCAAGTTTATGTAAAGTGGAGAGCTTTCACACTGTGAGCAGAACATGCTGTTACTCTGGCTACAGACATTTCAATTATATATCTTTTTCAAATTATATTTTCAGGATTATATCCAACACAACCTCTGTACACGCTACCCCAACACCTAACCTCCTACACATAACAGTCTAACAACACCAAAACACAACACAATTGCATACGGAATCAATAAAACACATGACCTGCTATACGCAAAAATACCATATATTAGCCAGTGTTCTGTGCAGTATTAATGAATTAATTGATTAATTAAACATCCGCTGGTAAATTCTGCTGATATTAAAGCTGCATGAATTTCACCTGCTATCAGCTACACAAAAGCCCAGCAACTCTCCTTCAATTAGCCTTGGCTTAGTGCTGAGAGAGTGTGTGAGCTCCCAAAGGCAAGAGGGTAAACAGCTACATGCTCACCAAACACAACCAGAGGGGAGAAAGAAAATAGCTATAACAAGCCCTTTACTACTGAGAGCATCAAAGCTTTAGACTGTGAGGAGCACAGTATCGTGCTTTGCCTTCTGCCCACATATGCTGTCCTGTGGCGTTCACACTGATTTTAGTCCAGCTTGCCTACAACTAATCCCATGCTTAACCTTCAAAGATAAATGTTCAGAATGTTCTCGGAGCTATGTAAACAGTTTAACACACACTAAAAATCTACCATTGCATCAATGAGTTTGACTGTATAGACCAGAGGTCTGACTGGGACTCAGATCCTGCTGGAACCATTAATAAAGTCACTGGAGTGCAGCAGTGTTTACAGTCTTGCAGGCAAGAGGAGGCAGTCAGATATGAAGCTTGTAGGACAATGAAAAACCACGATCATTAATTACTACTTTGTTTATACACCGAAGTACCAGAAAAACTGGTATACCCGTTAATACTTGGTAGGTCCCCCAAGCGATCTTGAAGAGAACGTTACACAGTCCTCATGCTGGTGTTTGTTGAGACTTCAGCATTGAATTCCGATGTTACTTGAGGCAGTGCTGCATGCTGCAAATGATTCTTGCCAGCCGACACTGGTCACGTTCACCACGTTGCGGCCACTCTGCTGTCATAAGTTTGAGGTTTTGCCGGAATTCTTGCAGTCACGTTACACCCTTGAAATGCTCATATGTGAAAATCCAAACTTTGCATCTACCTCTATATGACCCATTTCATGAGCTCCAACTATTAAATCGGGTTGAAAATAGCAAAAACCTTATAACTTGCCATTCTCATGGTGGAAACTACTCTAGAAGCTTCCATAGATGTCTATCGCTTTATATACGCACTGACGGACACAACCGATGACGTGTGTAGGTGGCGTTGCTATGTATTTTGCATAGGCTCAAGTTAGTACTCTGGTACTTCAGGAAAAGTACCAGTTTTTCTGGTACTTCAGTGTATTTTGACAATTAGAACCAATTATTTGTCTGAAAATACTGTCGAATAAGCATGCCAAATTTCAAAACTGTGGCTTAAACAGTTAAGATATAGGAATGTGTCAGTTGCAGTGCCCCCTATGGATGAAATTTCACAAAATTTGGTGTGCATCTAATGAATGTGGTAGTGATGAGTTTCATGAAGTTTGAGCCTTTACATCAAGCTAGTGAAGTGCTGGATTTTTGCTTTGAATATTATTCACTAGATGGCACTAGTACACAAATGAATTATAATAAGCTAGGTTTTCAGACCATTGCCCAAAAAGTGCTCTGAGTGTACCCCAGTTCAGGGGGCACTAGAATGAAGGGCAACACACACCTAGAGACATAAACCTTATATTCTGTATCAAACATGTGAAGGTACAACCAAGTTGTTGATCATTTTCTGAGGTATTTGTTAATAAGCCTCATTATAGTTTTGATAAAGCGTACACGTACTGCTGTTTTCCGCCTATGCCAAAATCAGATGACAGCAAAATCTTTGCAAGCCAAGCTTTTTCGAAGAACACATTTACAGTGAAACAGACATCCGGATTAGCATATGGTACATATGAAATAAGGAGCCCTTGAGCAAGCACACTAATTGGCGATGCCTTTGTGCATTTTAATGCATCTTGGAAATAAAATGCCTGTAGAAGATATATCTATGCATATTTCATCTACTGTGTTATGCTTAATTGCTCTATTTTTTTCCCTTACAGCCACATATAATATTAGAGGCTAGAAATCCTATATTTATTTATTTTTAATTTACAGTATGTATTAAGCATTCGTAGTGCTTACATACCTCAATTTACATTCAGATCACTTCTGATCACTTCACTTTTGGCTAACTATTACACGCACCACTGGTGGATCACGCTTTGCAGGAAAGAAACAGCTGTTTTATTCAGGTGGAATGGTAAGCATCTCTCTTTGCACCTACTTTTTAATGGATGCTAACGTATTCTAGACTGAGCCTGGAGCTCAATATTTCAAGAAGTAAGTGCTGGGCAGGAGGGATTGCCTGCTGGTGAATTACGCACTGCTCTGCCGAAGTCATTCCTTTTAATGTGTAAACTCAAGGCTCACAATGATGCTTAACTGGACACTGTTTGATGTGTGTGTCTGTGTGCGTATGTGCTGTAATTGCTACATTCCTTCTGCTAACAATGATGATGATGATGAGCAGTCCATTAGCGAAGAGAGAATGAGAGAGGAGTTCAGGTTCAAGAAAGACAGAGAGTGTGAGTCTAATTCATCCTTCAAGGGATGAAGCCGGCTGAAAGAGAGAGAGAAAGAGAGAGAGAGAGAGGGAGAGAATGAATGAGAGGAGAGGCAGTGAGAATGGGGGTTTGATGAGACGTTCCCGGTTTCTATTTCCGGGTGTGTTTGTGTGGCCGTATTTTGAAGCACTTATGGAGTCTGGAAGAGCTGTCCATCAGGCATGGTAGATTCATTTCTTTGTTTTTGCTCATCTGCACCAAAGATTCAAGGATGGGATTTTGTGTGTGTGTGTGTTTATATCTTTATGGTGACCATATGTCCCCACAAGGATAGGAATATCTGATATTGTTGATCTTGTGTGGACATTTTGCTGGTCCCCATAAGGAAAGTGGGTTTATTGTTGATTTAAACAAAAATAAAAAACAATAAAATAATTAATAAAAACAAATAAAACCCAAAAAGTTGCATTTTAGTTACTGAGGTTAGGTTTAGGGTTAGGGTTAATTACCTGCAGTAATAATTATGTCAGTGGAAAAGCCTTACACGCATAGCAAGACAAATATGTGTGTGCATGTGTATGTGTGTGTCTACCAGCATTAAAAACAGGTGCACTTTAACAATCAGCCGTTGGAAATGACTCACCACCACCACCACCACTGCCACCACCCTGCTCTGTAATGCCCCACCTCCGCCAAACTGATAAATGTCCTCCTGAGAGAACCTCTTTACTCTGCTATTGTGATATTAAAGCACTGCTCCGTCCATTTCCTGTTTACTTAGATACAGAAAAAACCTCCAACTTGCAGTTTTTCTATTAATAGGTGGATGTGTATCAACGAAACAAGGTCTGACAGTAAATCTTATTTTGAAAAGTGCACAGATAAAGGATATACACAGGAAGTCTGTGTGGGTGTGAAAAGAAAACACAACTTCGACCACACATGCGCCGCTCCTGGGGAGCCACAGCCCAGATCTCCGACTCTTCACCCACCACACACAAGGTGTGGCTGTCATCATGTCTAACCGAAGATGTGGCCAAAAACGACGGCATCTGCACCAGGGGGGTCCTTGTAAAGTGTCTTCCCACTTCTGTGCACAAACACAGAAACCAAAATGTGTCTCCTGGCATGACAAAAAAAAGTTTTTGTGCTCTTTTTTTTTCTTTCTTTCTCAGCCTTTTAAAAAAAACTTGGAAAAAAGAAAGGCTGAACTACTTGAAAGGCTTTTGTACACTTTTAGGAAATGCCATTGATTCAAGAGATCTGGAAGGAGATTTGATGGAAACCTATACTTTGCTGGTTTTGTCTGTCAGTCATGTTTGAACGACTGCTATTTTTATTCCGGTCGGGAATATGGCGCACATGTGCAGCTTTGACAAGCTCTGTTAGAAGTCAAAGTGATTGATGACAGAATACATGAACATGTTCTGCACTGCACTGGAAGATCACCATGGCACAACGTCGATAACGTGGTAGCATTTTGCAGAGTTACAGGACAAATCAGCATAAAAAAAAAATGACAGGAGTGGCTGAGCAAGCATAATACATCTCTCTCACATACACACACACACACAATGACGTCCTGCACAGTTTTTCTTTTTTGTTCAATTTTGTTCAAAACATGATTCACATTTTCAGGATTTAGACCAGGCAGGACATCTGTAAGATATTTGAAGGGGAAAAAAACTCGTTTTGTGTGTGTATAAGAAAGTGAGAAAGCGAGTTTAGAGAGGAACAGAAATACGAGGTGTGTGTGTGTGTGTGGTGGGGGGGTATGTGACGAGAAATGACCTAGTGACCCTCAAAGGGTACTACATTCCTTGCCTCCTTAAACAGTACCATCTGTGGGCAATCACCTTACTCAGTGTGAGCCGTTAGACTCAAAACAAAGGCG
Organism: Leptodoras nelsoni; assembly: GCA_028566375.1. Classification (NCBI taxonomy): domain Eukaryota; kingdom Metazoa; phylum Chordata; class Actinopteri; order Siluriformes; family Doradidae; genus Leptodoras; species Leptodoras nelsoni. The sequence continues at coordinate 8,536,496 of JAOVVG010000044.1, read as the reverse complement.
TGTGTGTGTGTGTGTTTATGTGTGAGAGAGAAGGGGTGAGTAAGGAGGAAGACAGCTATGAAAAGAAACAAAGAAAGAAAGAAAAAGTAATCCTACAAGCAGAGCAAGGCAAGAAACCCAAATCCACCCTCTTTTCTCCTTATTTCTGCTTTCTTCTTTTCCTCGCTACTCTTCCACGCTGCCAGGCTGAGACTCGAGACGTGGCAGGATATTAGGAGTGGGTGGGGGGAGGGTCTCGAAATGCCTCTGCGCTAACAATACAGTAAGTTTGCGTGACTGGATGTCAGCTGGCTTCATGCTAACACAATCATATGTGTTATTCTGCACTTAAGAAATGCAGCCACCATAATGCTGGATGCTCTGAGATTCCTGTGTACAAGGCAATCCTGATTTTGAGTCCTGTCCAGAGACACAATTCTGGAAGAACGTTCAAATCTGACTGCGTTCTCATTCTGGCACTGACTGACTACACACTAGAGTTACAGTTTGTAGTGGCAGACAAAACACTATTCCATGTTAAGTATACCCTAGGACTAGCACCCACTATACTGTACTCTATATATACTTTGTTTTAGCCATATTTAAAGCACTTATGGGAACTCGTACAAGTTTAGATAGAGGTTTTAGTCAACATGTTTGGCATATTGTGAACAATAAACTATGGCTTGAAGGTATTCAGATGATAAAAGTTCACCAGTTTACTACACCAATGTGTTCTTGTAGTCAGTTGTTCAACTCTTTAATATGGAGCCACAGATGGAGAAGGAGTCATATTACACAAACACCAGCTGAGAAAGGAACAGAATCAGCCTTATAGAGAAGAGACTGAAAGAAGCACATGGCCCCACAGTGAGTCAGTTGTGTTAGGCCAGACGTGCAGATGTTCTGAGCCTTCGTAAACAGCTAGTCACTGTATGCTGAACTCAAAAAAAAAAAAAGAAAACACAAGCATTTCCTAACCCCTTTTGGCACATGTCTCAGCATTGGGCTTGTCCTAGGAAATTGAGTCAATAATATTGCAAAAACACTTAAGCTAAGAAGCATTTATTGCTTAATTTATTTGCATGAGTGCTAATTCCTCTTCTGGAGAATTAGCGAAGACTGATGCACTCATTAGTAGAGATGGATGAACTCATTGGCACCTTTAGAACTACAACATCCTTCTGCTCTGCAAAGCCTATCATTAAACAAGCAGCATGTGCTGTAAAAGTGTAGAGGTACTGTGCATTGTATCTTTCAGTTCAGTTCAACACATCTGCAAAAAATACATGCAATGCATGCAGACTCAGTAATAAAGTAGGCTATGCATTGTAAAAGCAGTTTATATTATGAGAGGGGTTTCGTTTATACTTAGTCAAACTCACACTTCCACCTCTGAAAAAGCAACTTCCGCTTAATCTTTAAGAGGAAGAGGCTCATCGGGTTAAACCTGACTTCTCCTAAGCATGCTGAATTATAGGAACTAATACGCTGGCGTACTAGCTGGTGCTAATCACACCCCCGATTACACAAAGAGTAAAGTCTCCCTGCTACATTCAGGCTTTCTTTCTTAAGTTCATACCTACAGATATGAGAAAACTGGATATCGAGAAGGACACAGTATTCAAAAACACATTAGCAATACAGACCTATATGACTTTCATAGCATAACTCACATCAAACATGGCAGCTTCAATGGCTAATGCTAATGGAAATGGAAACGTAAGACATATTCACGCAAAGCGTTTTAACCTAAATACATTGTCCCAAAGCAGCTTAACAAAGACCTAAAATCCAGACATATCTTTTGAATTCATATAAACTGTAACCCTAATGAGGAAGCCAGGGAGAACAGCGGCAAGGAAAAACTCCCTGAGATGTTAAGAGGAAGAAACCTTGAAAGGAACCCGACTCAAAAGGGAACCCATCCTCATTTGGATGACACCAGATTTTGTGCTATATAGTAAAAAAGTGCTTAATTCTACTCGTATCAAATCTATCACATCAAATTTGAATTTTGTGCATCACTACACCCATACAAACAGCCACTCATTACAAAGAGAAAGGAATATGTAGCATTTATATACACAAACAGAATAATCTTAGTTCTCTTTTCTCTGGTGAGATTTAAAAGTAGACCTGGCCTAAAACAAACCTATTTGTCCCAACCCCAATGACGGTGCAAGGCCTGGGGGGACCCTCAGCCCATCCACTCATTAACTTAAAGGTCAATAGGATTTACAGAAAATGGGGCTGTAAATCCCCACTGGAAAATAAATCCCCAAATAATAAATAGCTTCTAATCCTTCATCTATACATTACTGGTTACATCATTTGATCTAATTTATGATTTTTTAGTGCCAAATTCTTGATAATACAAGAAAACAGATTTATTGCATATTAAAATCACACGTTTGTTCACACAGACACAATGATAATTAAAACAAAAGAAATGTGATTCTGTAAAAATACAACCAAGAAACACCCCAAGCCTGCATGTTCTAGCCCATTTCCTTGGTAAACTGGTATAAAACCAAAATGGTATTTTCATACAGTCATGTATGACAGAGACTCTAGGCTGATGGAGGGCTAACGGTTCAACGATGATTAATGGCAGGGTGTAACCAAACATTGTGACATGATCCATCGTTATGCAAAAATGTGCTGATGTGAATCATGGGCATGTGCGATACCAGCATTGTATTAATTATGCATGCAATGCAGTCACCCTGTTTGAATACCAGAGGTCCCAATCTCCATCACTCATACAATTAGCTCCGGAGTACAACACACATTATATACACAATGGTTAAAAAGAGCACTTTCAGATAACACCATCCCTGCAAGTCACAGAAATCGGTCATTGTATCCCACTTTGGAGCTCTATTTCTTCTTATTATTTTCAGTCAATGATTTCCAAAGTCTCTAGGTCAGACTTTCTGTTTATTCAATCTGTATTTCTTTATTTGTTTCATTTATTTTTTAAGACATTGTGAACCTGTAGTACATTTTGTTTACAACGTTAATCTTAGATATTCAATCTATTTAGTCTGATATGTTTTTTATGTAATTATTATACATAAATGGAGTCGTATTTGTTCTTCATAAACATTTTCATAAACAATTTTCTGAGATTTGGTGTGCCTTTTTCTTAAGTGTTCCCAGGTACAATGTGTGCAGTTTTATAAAGAAATTAGGAAGTTTTACTGAGCGTCTTGGGGAATCTGCCACAGAACTTCTGGAGACTTTGACTGTCACAGTTCCTTTTTTTTGCATTCAAAACCCAGCAGCTTTCATTATGTTTTTGTCTGTTATGTAATGTGCTGCTTTTATTGCTGAGATACAAATATCTTTGTGCAACATTTAATTTTTTTGGGGAAAAGTAGTGTTTGACTCAATAATGCAGAACTAAAAAATAACAGATGAATAACAAAATTTGTACCTAAAAACAATAGGGTGCCTAAGACTTTTGCAGAGTATTGTATATTTCTATCCAGAATGACAAGCCATATGAGGGATTGTGAAGCTAATGCACACCTTTAATACTGCTGGAAGGGTAACCTTAGCAGAGTAACTTTACTTCTGCTACAAGAGCAACACAAATAGACCGCACTTAAAGTTTAGGGGGCAAATAAACTGTAACCGCAGTGAGTAGAAATGGGTCTCTATCTGAACAAAGCTAATCTGACAGACTCTCAAGCCAGCCGGTGAAGTTTAACCATTTACTTTGTTGGCTCTTCGTTCCTCCTAATCATTTGGAAGCTTCTATCTGTGATTACCACTTTACCGTCACATTCTCAGTATTAAACTCAACTCAGCTCTCAATGAACTAGAATTATAGCTAGTCGACGTTAGTAAACGGTTCCTAACATTACCACCTCTCCACACTCGAGTCATTTTTGCAAAGCAATGAATAAGATTGTGGTAAATATGAAACAATACAATTAACTACATGTCAATTAACGTTACCTTACAACGATAGGTAGGAATTCTTCCATAAAGCATTCATACCCTTTATTCATCAGGTGAGAAGTCTTCACTGGTCAGTGTTCTCTAATAAATCTGGACAAACCTTTGAAATTTAATCTCAGGTAAAAAAAAAATCTTTCCAATGTGAGAGTTTTTTTACTTTCAGTCTGGGATTTTTTTTTGTCAATAGGGCCCACTAAAACCACAAAAGCCAAAGATTGAATTCTAAATGGCTCATTATTGGTGATGTAAAAGCGTTTTTCACATAAAGGCTTAGACAATGAAACTGAAACACCTGTCATTTTAGACCACAATAATTTATTAGTATGGTGTAGGGCCTCCTTTTG
>JAOVVG010000044.1:8480126-8490688 GCA_028566375.1 Leptodoras nelsoni | reverse complement strand
GTTTGTTGCCACATCTACAACCAAGCTGCTTAAGGTAATGGGAGTGAGAGGACAAGCCTTCCAACAAGCTGTCAAGTTACTATCAGGAATGGCTGAACGGAGCAGCAACTGGATCTGGATGAAAAGAAAGGACTGCAACTGGGTTGCAAGATAACCACCGAGGGGTAAAAGCAGAGGGGGGAAAATCTGGGATGCCAGATGTTGCCATTGAGCCCTCTGGAGGTGTCGTGGGCCTTTCAACGAAGAAGGAGGGTGCCCACCTGAAGACCCCTGTGAAGCGTTTATCCATCTAGCCCTAACCCCTCATCAAGTGCTGATTAGTTAAGGGATTGTACTACCTAGTCCTATAAGCTCAACTCAAAAATTCCTTTATTGATCCTTATGGGGGAAATTTGGTAATACAGCAGCTCCAGTACAGAGTAAATACAGGTCGAATAAATAAAATGTAATAACAGACAAAATATATATAAATATTATTTCTAGATTATTATACATGTGTATGTGAACTGTAATCTAATGACAATCTAATGTTAAAAAAAACCAAAAGTCTGAAAAAATCTGTTATTGTGATAATGAGGATTCATTATGACCATTTGCTAAAATATAATCATAATGAGCATTTTACAACCGTAATGAGTTCAGTGTTATTCATTTGACACATTTATATATCGATTGCTGCGTTTAATGGTTGAATTATTTATATCCTGTGTCTATGTGCTTGTGCATTTGTTTAATTGAGACTGATCCGCGCTGTGGTTTAAGGTGTGATGATTCTCCGGGGCGCCTGGGGGCAGTGCGGAGTTTCCTCTGCTGATCATTCATAAGCTCTAACTCGCTGATGCTACGGCTAGAGTAAAGTTCTCAAAGCAGTCGTACAGCATGAGTTGTTTAATCGGGTCTTGTAAACGTTGTTTTAGTTACAGATTATCTAAATAGGATATTAGATTTGATATTTAGGCTGAAGCGAGTAGACTGGCAAAGTGATCAATAAAACATGACTGCCAACGAAGAGCAGGAGGTAAGCGAGTGTGTTAGCATGGTGGCTAACAGGCTAAGCAGAAGCGCAGAAGCTTGTTTCAGGAAACATGTCGGAGAGATCGGATGGGATAAGACTCGTTGAGACGTTCTTGTGTTGTACGGCGTCTTGTATAAGTGCATTTTATTGCTGTGGTTTGTGTTTCATTAGTAAAGAAGTTTGAGAAATCAGCGCTATTAATACCTACAGGAAGCGGAAGCTATCAGGTATCTCAGCTCAGCTGAACGGAAACACATGTTCCCATGGATGTGCAGGTTTACCTGCAGGTTTTTACATCAAACAAGCAGGAGCCACAATTAATAGTTAATTAAAAGCCAAAATCAGCTCATGAAACGGGTGGAATGAAGTGTGATGAGTCTCATGCCGGGTATGATGATGATGGTGATGTTGATAGAGATGGTGATGTAGATAGAGGTAGTGGTGATGGTGGTGATGATAGAGATGGTGATGTTGGTAGTGATGGTGATGTTGATAGAGATGGTGATGTAGATAGAGGTAGTGGTGATGTGATGTTGGTGGTGATGATGTTGATAGAGATGGTGGTGATGTGATGATGTTGATTGTGATGGTGATGTTGATTGTGATGGTAGTGATGGCGATGTTGATAGTGATGATGTTGGTGATGGTGATGTTGATGGTGGTGATGTTGATGGTGGTGATGTTGATGGTGGTGATGTTGATGGTAGTGATGTTGATGGTAGTGATGTTGATGGTAGTGATGTTGATGTTGATAGAGATGGCGATGTTGATAGTGATGGTAGTGATGATGTTGATGATGGTAGTGATGGTGATGTTGATGGTGATGGTAGTGATGGTGATGGTAGTGATGGTGATGGTAGTGATGGTGATGGTAGTGATGGTATTGATGTTGATGTGATGTTGATAGTGATGTTGATGATGTGACGTGTAAGGCAGCTGCCCTGAAGCCGAGTGTGAAATATTTGGCTCTGTTGATGTTTATTCACTTTTCTTGCAGATGGAGTTGGAAGCTCTGCGTTCAATTTATGAAGGGGATGATTGCTTCAAAGAGCTGAGTCCTGTCTCCTTCCAGTTCAGGGTAAATATATATTATATATACTTGTATTATAGCCAAGTATGGTGTTATTGTGTAAAAGCAATTTGCATGCCATCTCTTTTGAGAAAAGGTTCCTGGAAATTTGAGGGAACAATTATTCACACACACACACACACACACACACACACACACACACACACACGTGCACACACATACAAGGTCTGTAAAAAGTAATAAGATTTTTTTATTTATTGGAAAATCGTACAATTCAATATAATCACTTTCAGTGTGGAGTCTGCATGTCCTCCCTGTGTCTGCGTGGGTTTACTCCGGATACACCGGTTTCCTCCCACAGTCCAAAGACATGCACTTTAGGTGAATTGGATGTACAAAAAATTGCTCTATAATCCTGGTGTGTGAGTGTAAATGGCTGCATGTCTGCCACCCAGTGGTGGATGGTGCTCTGTCCTGGGTGTTGTCCTCTCTCCCTTCCCTGCACCCCATTCAGTCCCCCGGGGGGCCGTGGTCTCAGGTTGAGACACGCTTTGTGCAATTGGCTGCCGCTTCTCACCAGTGTGTGATTGGTGTTAAAGTTGTATGTTGACTGGAAAGCATCCTTGGGTTTGAGAAAGGTGCTACATAAATGTAACTTTCTTTCATTCATTCATTCACAATGCTCCCAACGTCTCTGCCGTTGTTGATCGTGCGATTCATTTGTTTAAATCTCGCTTTTAGCAAACATTTGATTCGCGCTGTACGTGCAGGTTGGCATTGTAGGGCCATTGGAAATGTCGTTGTCGTTTATCACTGGTCTGTTTTAAGAGAAACGACTAATGAATGTTGCCTCATTGTACACTTGACGTTATTTGATAAAAGAAGCGAATTATTGAAGATGATTGATGTCTTTTCATTTTTTTTATTTAAAGGGAACTGCACAGTGTGTAGGGAGATACCAGATTCTGGTACAAATTCTTTATGGATGATCCCTTGAGAATAAAAACGGACGATAAACAGTGACCTGATATTTGATTTGCTCATGCCAGCTTTTTTTGGGTGCGGCGATGCTGTTGTGCGCCATTCAGCACTGTGTCTTTGTCTCAGGATTCATCTCCTGTGTTCACTCTGTTCAGGAAGCTGGGCTCTCTTGTTAAATGATCCAACATTTGCTCCAAACTCTCCTGCATTGTTCCAGTAACGAGGCACTTCAGCAGGGTTCATAAACACAAACATCTGGGCACTGCGGATGCTGGAATGAAACCGAAACCCGTCCTACAGCTTATCTGAGATCCCACTCTTAACCGACCTTGAACCACCATCCCCATTTCATTCTCATTACTTTCTGGACAGACCTTGTATATAGATAGATATCGATATATGATCTATGATATATGATGCGTGTGTGTGTATATACAGTGGCTTGAAAAAGTATACATGCCCCTTGAACTTTTCCACATTTTTTCACATTACACCCACAAACCTAACTGTATTTTATTGGGATTGTATGTGATGGACTAACACAAAGCAGTAATTGTGAAATGAAAAGAAAAAACAAAGTTTTTAATAAATAGGGCTCCCGAGTGGCGCAACGACAACGCGTTCGCCCTATCATTCGGAGATCGCGAGTTCGAATCCGGGTGATGCTATAGCTGCCCGTAGCCGGGAGCTCAGAGAGCGAGATTGGCTGTGCTCTCAGGGTGGGAGGGGCACATCATACGTTCTCCCTCCATGTCAGCGTGACACTGTCCAGTCACGGGCGTCTGTGAGCTCATGCATACAAGAGGTGGGCGGGAGCGCTCTCCTCCAAACGCGCTACACCTCTCCCAAAGGTTGCATGAGCTGCAGTTCAAAAAGAGGCGACGGCTTGCATCACGTCTATCGGAGGAAGCATGTGAAGGCTTCGCCCTCCCTGACTGGCAGTTCGTCGTGACAAGGGGGGAAAAGCACTGACGGGTGGGAATTGGGAACGACTAAAATTAGGGAGAAAAATCAGGGAAAAATCCAAAAAAGAAAAGTTTTTAATAAATAAAAATCTGAATAATGTGGTGTGCATTTGTATTCAGCGCTCCATGCTTTGTAGGACCCCCTTTCACTCCAATTACAGCGGCAAGTCTTTTGGGCCAAAAATGTCTATCTCATCTGACCAGAGTACCTTCTTCCATATGTTTGCTGTGTCCTCTACACGGCTTTCTTCTTGCCACTCTTTCATAAAGGCCAGATTTGTGGAGTACAAGACTAATAGTTATGTGGACAGATTCTCCCACCTGAGCTGTGGAGCTCTGCAGCTCCTCCAGAGTGACCAAGGCCCTCTAATTGTGCCATACTGCTTCCATTTTTTGGATGATGGACTGAACAGTGCTGCGGGAGATGTTCACAGCTTGGGATATTTTCAGCTTTACACTTCACCACAACTTTATCCCTGACCGTTCTGGTGTGATTTCTTGGTTTTCATGATGCTATTAATGTTAAGTCATTAATCATGTTGAACAGCAGGAACCACACCTTCTGTGTTTTACCAGTTGCGAATGTAACACAGGAAGTCGATCTGTTGTAATGATATGCTTAGCTCATAAACTCTTCTGCTATGTGTCTGATCTGCATCGTGTTGGAATTTGTCCATAGAAATCCAGGGCCACACTGTTGTAGGGAATTGTTCAACAGTGAAGCATTGTGGATTATTTTCCTATCACAACATTTACTTATAGCCAACAATTACTTATTATTATTATTATTATTATTTTTTATACATGTAACATTGTTGGAGCATCTGCAGAGGAAGTTCTCACTTGATCTCACTTGTAACGAGTGCTATATACTTCACCTGCCTGCCCTTTTTAACAGTTAAACACTACTTTCTGTGGTGTGCCCTTTTCTGAAAAATAAATCCAACCTTCTGCGCTGCATTATAACATGCATGTCTTTATAACAAGCCGATTATTTCCTGCAGATAGGAGACCTTAACGGATCCAAATCGTTCCTGCTGGAGGTCTCGTGGCCAGAGACGTATCCTGAAGCTGCACCTCATATATCCTTAGATGCCTTCTTCAACAACAGAATGTAAGTAAGCACATCAAATGCAATAAAATTCCCAATAATCTTTCACCAGTTTGGCACCCTTTCTGTGGCTACCTTATAAAAAAATGATGTGTAATTCTGTACAGTTGGAATGACACCCATCGGCATAATGCAAATCGCATTAAGCAGAGACTGTGATCTTTCCGTTTACTTGCTGTCCACCTGATCTTTGTTGAACTTTGTAGCTCTCCAGCGACCAAGCAGTTAATAATCTCCCAGCTGAACGAGCAGGTGGAGTCGAACCTGGGCAGTGCCATGATGTACACTCTGTTTGAGTGGGCCAAAGAGAACCAGGAGATGCTGATGGAGAATCACCAGCCTGTAGTGTCTGCTGTGGTCAGTACAAGGTTTTCTTTTTATTTTTAGAGTTAATCACGGTTAACATGCTGAGCTAAATATCAGTTCCCTGACCTGTTCCATTTAGACCGCGACTTCTAACAGCAACGTCAACAGTAGCGTCTCTGTCAGTAAGAAAAAGGAGAAGAAAGAACAGCTCACAAAGGCGCAGAAAAGGAAAATGATAGGAAGAACCGGTATGCCTTTTGACTTCTTGATCCATTATTTCCGTCTTACGTTAAGATAAGTGCAATCCATAGGCATTCATTTGATTTCATGTTTTATCTAACAGACAACAAAGGTGAACTGCCCAGAGGGTATAACTGGGTCAATGTTATCAAGGTAATTTGAACACCATAAACTAATATAACGAGGGACTGAGCTGTGTATTTAAAAACTCTAACATGCTGATGTGTGTTGTTTTCTCCTCTTCCTATGCTGCTGGTTACTTCATCTTTCGAACAGCATGTGAGTATGGTTTCATTTGTTTTTCTTTTGATAACAAAAAAACCTCTACATCTCTGTTAACCGTCTGACACGTTTAACAAATAATCTCTGATAGCTGAGCAAAACGGGGGACACGGAGGACGGCTATGAAAGCCTCTCTTGATCGCCGCGTGTTGAAGGAGAGCCTGACGGACTGATGGACAAGGAAAGTCTACCACGAGTCGTTTTGAAGAAAGTTGAAAATAAGCCATGATTCGGAGGACCCGACGAAGCTGCTGTGTGTTTGTGGCACTTGACGCATAACACGAGCATTAAATATCCTCTGCAGACGTGACGGCAACAATCAGCACGTGCTGCGTAAACAGTAAGAACGCAACGGAGTGTCTCAAAAAGTGTGTACCAAGGGCAGACTCGGCTCCTGCGTCTTCACATCAGGGGGCTTTATTGACAGCCCCAGGGGGTTAGTCCAGAAAGGAGGTTTAACAAACTCTAACCCTGAACCCTGAGATGGGAAACTCAGTGGATTTCGGGTTTATTCAATCAACTCTGAGTTTCTTCACTCTAAATTAAGAATGTGCATGACTACTCTAAAAAGCCGTCGTCAACGGTGCACTGATATTACGAGTCACCATGGCAACTGGCGAGAAAAGAAAGGAGGGGAACTAAAGATACATGACAAATTAACCAAAGACGTATCCATTTAAAAATATTAAATAACACACATTACAAACGCTAATAAGTTGCACAAAGCAGAGGGTTCACGGCCTGCTAAGAATCCTCACCTTGTTACTCTCTGTTCTTTCAGCTGGTCACGCCCACACCGATTTCAGCAGCGGTCTCCACACTAAAATATATATATTTTTTTAACTTCAATCAACTGTTAAAATAAACACACAATGTATGTGAAATAAAACACTTTAGGCTATATTTGTTTTATACACTAAAGTACCAGAAAAACTCGTACCTACCAAACACTTGGTTGGTCCACCACAGGATCTTGGAGGGAACATTGCACAGTCCTCATGCTGATGTTTGTTGAGGCCCCAGCATTGAATTCCGATGTTATTTGAGGCAGTGTTGCACACCTATCATGTGAAACGATTCTTGCCAGCCAACACTGGTCTTGGTCATCCAGAGTCTTTTTACAGCCAGACTGCTCTCGTAAGTTTGAGGCTTTGTCAGAATTCTTGTAGTACACCTTTGAAATGCTCATACGTGAAAATTCAAACTTTGCTTCTACCTCCGAAATACTACGACCCATCTCACATGCTCGAACTATTAAACCATGTTGAAAATCGTAATAACTTGCCATTCTCATGGTGGAAACAGCTCTAGAAGCTTCCATAGATGTCTGTCGCTTTATACACACACTGGTGACATGCATAGGTGGCTTTGCTATGTACTTTGCATACGCTCCTGTACCGGTTTTTCTGATACTTTAGTGTAAACCTTAACTACAGTGTACTCAACAACCAAAACTTGTTGACTTAAAATAAAATATTCAAATATTATTCACATGGGATATTTTTGCGTCAAGTGAACGAAAAGTTTTGGCACATTGACAGTTCTGAACATTTGTATGACAGTTCTGAACATTTGTATGACAGTTCTCAACATTTGACTAGGGAAAAAAAAATAGGGTTTGTTAAAGAAAAGCTGCCAGTGCGCAGGTTGGGTTCACAGATTCAGTTACCTTGGTAACCAATCTGGAGTTACATTTCTTTCTGGTATGGAAAACCTAAAATGTTTCCCTCATCTCAGGGCTAACAAACTCAGAGTTTTAGTTAAACCTGCTTTCTGGGACCCCCTCTCCCCCCTCCCCCAAAAGGTTACAGATCAACTAAGCATCTGACTGGTTTGTAATGAACAGACTGTAAACACTGGTAACATGGGAACACTGACCGTTTATGGAGCATTGTGGTTTGATCAGGTGAACCTTTGTACCTGTTTTTAGCCTGTTCTTTTTTCACTCCTTTCAATTATTTATTGTGGCTATTTTTTGGACACAATATAAAAAATCCTATTGAAGGTTTAATATGTGTCTACTTATTTTATATGAACAGCAAATGGATTGACATCTTGTGTATTTTGCAACACCCCGTTTCCAGAAAAGTTGGGACACTTTTTAAAATTGCAATAAAAACTGAAATCTGTCATTTGTTCATTCACTTGATTTAATACACAAAAGGACAAAGAAAAGGTTTTCAGTCATGAATTTTTTTTCTATATGTTAAATAGAATTAAATGTAGAAACTGATGCCTGCAACACAACCACAGTTGGCATGGTTTTTGGTACCAGATGGGCTGATTAGGGTATTTAAGAAACTGCTGATCTGGGGATTTTCATCCACAGCAGAGCTGAGTTTAAACCAAATCTTACAAAAAAATACATTCTGAGAGTGTCAGTTTCACAGGTGAAACATCTTGTTCATTAAGACATAAAATAAATGTGGATTTCCATTTGGTTATTCTGTTTTCTCCCATGTTGCAAAAACCTCCAAGTGGACTGGGCTACGCTGTGTGAATAAGCATATGAACCTTTGAATAAGCCTTAACATTAAAACTACCTGCCTAATAACAGCTCTGACCCACTATGGATGCCATAAGAGCTCTGAAGATGTGCTGTGCTATCTGGCACAAATACATTGGCAGCAGTATTAACCTTAAGTTTTAAGGCTGGGCTTCCATGGATCAGACTTGTTTGTTCAGTACATTCCACTGATCTTTGATCGGATTGAGAGCTGGGGAATCTGGAGGCCAAGTCAACACTTAGAACCCTTTGTCATGTTTCTCAATCAATTCCTGAACAATTGCTGCATTGCTATCCTGCTGAAAAAGGCAACTGCCTTTAAAGAATATCATTGGAGGTGAAGGGGTGTACTTGTGTTGTACAATGTTTCAGTAGGTGGTACATGTCAAATTAACATCCACATTAAAGCCAGGATGCAAAGTCTTCTGGCAGAACCCTGGCCAGAGCATCACACTGCCTCCGCTGGCCTGCCTTCTTCCCACAGTGCATCCTGGTGCCAAGCGAAACAACCTCCGTACAGCTGTCCACATGATGTAAAATGAAACATGATTCACCAGACCAGGCCACCTTCTTCTATTGCTCCATGGTCCAGTTCTGATGCTCACGTGTCCATTGTAGACGATTATAGACAGGGGTCAGCATGGGCACTCTGACCGGTCTTTCTATCATCTTTCAATCTTTCTATCATAACTAGCATTAATGTTTTCAGTAATCCATGCTACAGTAGCTCTTCCATGGGATCAGAACAGTCAGGCTAGCCTCCACACCCCATGCGCATCAGCAATCCTTGGTTGCCCATGACCCCAATGCTCTTTCCTGGACCACTTTTGGTGGGTACTAACCATACTGGGAAAACCCTGACCAAGTTAAAGTGCATGCTGAAAATAAATGCATGATTGGAAAAAAAAACCCTTTAACTTGTGTCAATTAATAATTGGTGATACAACAGTTGGGATTTCCAAATCTAATACCAGTTTATCCCAGAATACCAAGTGTCTTCTGATAAGATGACGCAGTTTCTCTGAGTCTGCAGTATTTTTTTGTGTGGAAATGATGCCAAAATGTTAGCGCAGGATGTGAGACGCTAGTGCCGTAAACACTCACGAAACCGGATAATCGAATAACGCGTTGGCACACGGCGCGATTGACGCACAGATCGAAGCGTGCCGCGCGCCGTCGCACACTGTTTGCGTCTGAATAGGGGGCGGGGCCTCAAAAACTGTTGTAATTAGACTTTTACAGATATGTATTTTTATTCTCTTCTAGATAGTCATGTACAGGAATATAGCGTTCAGGAACATGTGGCATGCCGTGTGACATGTTGTATACTCTGGTAATATTTTTGGCGAACAGGAAAACGTTGTAGTTAGTCTGTTGTTTTTAAAAGTTGTACCACATTTCCCATGAATCACCGCTTCCTTCCTTTCCACTCTGTAAGCTTGGAAGGAAACACGGTGTACTCTTGAGTACCATCTGCTGTGAGGAGGAATGCGCCCTTTCTATTTTTAGTTGTTTTTTTAATGCAAAACTCTCATCGGAAGTGTTAATCGCGGGTAGTTTTATTTCAAGCGTTAAATTAACACTCGTAACTTCGAGGAGCTGTAGTTCCAGTCGTGTTTGCACTTACTGACACACACACACACACACTCACACTCACACTCACTCGCGCACGCACACACTCACAGCTTCATGTTACAGAGTGGGAAGTTCCTCACAGCAGCTTGACTCAGGAAGAATGAGGAAACACCAGCAAACGTTAAGCTCCGAGTTTAGCTAGCAGGTCACCTCCCGTCTTTAACATCTCTCCGAGGAGTGTGGACTCCGAACAGGGCGGTTTGGTTCCTCTGAAACTCAGGACTCTTGTCTCAGCCCTATGGCGGAGCATGCAGTGAACCCCACTGCGGCAGGTAAGGAGATGGAGCTGCTGCTGTAGGGTCATTACACAGTCCGGATTCAGGCATGTGTGTGCTGGAGATAGAGATCAGAGAGAGACTGTCCCGTATGTGTGCTGTTAGAGATCAGCAGATAACTACACACAGGATTAACCGATGTGTGTGTGTGTGTGTGGCCCTGTGTGTGGGTCTATGTGTTGGTGGCTACTGACCGTAAAAAGTTTAGGTACACAT
>JAOVVG010000044.1:8453274-8473232 GCA_028566375.1 Leptodoras nelsoni | reverse complement strand
GCAATGAATCTAAAATATATGAAAGTTTAATGTTTATCAGTACATTACAGAAAATAATGAACTTTATCACAATATGCTAATTTTTTTAGAAGGACCTGTAAATGGTTCATGTAGGCTACTTGATATGAAGTTGAGAATAGCCATGCTCCAAAATCTAGTGGAAAGTCTTCCCAGAAGATTGGATTATTATAAGAGAAAAGGAGTGGCTAAATCTGAAATAGACATGTTTAAAAAGCATGTTTGTGATGGTCTGGTGTCCACAAACATTTGGTCACAGTTTACATCGCACAAGATGTTGAGGGAGAGCAGGAAGAGACCAAAGAGCACAGTTTCTGAATTGGACAATTAACCCTTGCTGTTATGTTGTACCAAGAGTATAAAAGATCTGTATTAAAGATCCACATACACAAAGCCTGGAACATACAAGAGCCTGATAATGGTCTGCATGTTGGACTGGTCAATGAAAGATCCCTATCCAAGCATCTCCAACCTTGTTAGACATTCTAGGAAGAGGCTTAGTCCTGCATTTTTTTTTTAAAGAAGGCTTCAGCAACAATACATACGTTTATGGGCACCCATACATTTGAAACAATTGTTTAGCAGAAATCGAATTTAAAAACGGTTATATAAACTGTTTAAAACTGTTTTTAAACTGTTTTTGAGTATCCCTTGTTGGATGTGGGATTTATTGTACTGTGTGTATAGTTATTTTGACAGCTTTTATGAAGCGGGACAATAATCCTGTAGCTGTCTGCTATTCAGAATTCTCTGATGCTTGCAGTCAGCTGAAGGAAGCTTGCTACCACAAGGTGGCGCTGTAGGCTTTAAAATAAATTCACCCCTTCCCTAGATGTGTACTAAATATTTAGGCGTACACCGAGGAGTGTTCATATGAATATTTTACTTTAGGGTCCAGTGTCTCAGTGTGATAATGTATATAAATGTGGTTTTATGCATTTTGGTTTTTAAAGATGAATATAAAATGGGGGGAGGGGATCTGTAGCATGGTTCAAGATTGTTCAGTTTTCTTTCTGAATATTGTGCATGAAAACAAATCGCACAACTGGGTTTCTGGGTAGATGCATACAATTCAATGGCGCATCATTGAATATGTGCGCAGACGTGTACACATAGCGTGTCTTTCTGACACCAAATCGTTCCTGCAATGGTTCTGAATGTTGGGTTTTTTTTCTTTTTCTTGTTTGTTTGCATTCATTCAGCTCTTCAGCCTTGATGTCTTGAATGCATTTATGAATCCATGTGATGTAAGATTCAGTGAAAAGCTCTTTCACAAAGCAGGGTCTTAACTCCATTCATAAGCAAAGCATAAGAGTGAGCCGGTGCGTCCTTGAGGAGTGAATGCGGGCACGGTGCGAGGGGGAAATTTCAGATGTGAAAAGTAGAGATGGTCGAAAACCGTATAAGCAGGGAATGCTTGTGGAGTATCAGAATAGCACTAAGTGGGTAATGCCGGAAGCTATGGAGACATGTCACTAGGAGTCAAAGCAGCCAGAGAGAATAAATGATTGACAGAGTAGAAGATCGTATGGATGAGTCCAAGGGATATTAGTTGCTGGAGTATTTCAGAACAGTGACGCTGGACAAGCGTGTCCACATTTCCTGACTGGGCTAATGGACAAGGTGCCAGAGGCAGCTGGGAGGAGCCAGGGGCGCATTCTAGCCAGATAAGGTGGGGCCATGATTGGAGCAAGAGTTGATTGACAGATTAAAGAAGGAGTCTGTTGCTGGGCGTAGCATTTTTGATCTTCCTGGACATGCACAGAGGTAAAGGCGTCTAAATGTCGTTATGTTCCCAAAGTACTTGTAATGAATCATTGATCGTTTGTGTATCGCTGTAATCTGTTTTTTTGTTACTACTTCTATAAATCACACCAGCCTTTAGACAGACACATAGCTCCCTGCTGTTGTGTAGGTTGTTGAATTAGAGAAAGCTGTAAAAGCCTGTCTCTGTCCTGTCTTTTTATTCTTTTTTTTATTTTCATCCCTTCTGCAGATGGTTATTTACATAACGTCTCTATCCCCATCTAACTCAACAAGACATATTACACACTCTCCATGGTGTCCTGTAGTCAAACAGAGGCAGAGGAACAGAGGAGTGACTGTATCTAAACTGTAAGAATTAGGAGAGAGATGAGCAGCAATGAACAATACACGGTATTAGAAGAAAGAGCATCAGGAAATCCAACAACCCAGTTTCTAATTCTGGTACTACTCTTATTTTGTTCTTTATATCTTCAGCAGCACTCTGCCTTGGTGTCACCATTTTCATGGGCTATTAATTAGAACACGGGGCGGCACAGTGCTTGGAGCAGAGGGTTGCTGGGTTTGATCCTGGGCTCAGGTTACTTGCTGTCTATGTGGAGTTTCACATTTCTCTCCCATTCGTGAGGGTTACATCTGCTTTCCTCCCAAAAACATACCATTAGGTGGATTGACAACCCTAAACTGGCTGTATATGTGAAAGTGAGTGTGTACACGATGCCCTACGATTGAACGGTGTTCCATCCAGAGCATCGCATCCAGTGTTCCCAGCACAGGCTCCGGATCCACCTCAACCCGCACCAGGATACAATGCTGACTAAACATGATACGTTTGCCAGAAATCCGTATTACTGAATTGTTCAGCGATAGTAGAAAACTCGTCTTTGGTTCGAAAATTGTTGCTCATAGCCTGTCATAATATGAAATGTTACAAGCAGTAAGACACCAGTATGAATCATCAATTAAAAATAAATGAACTGAAACAAAATATACAATTTCTATATACCGACTCTTGTAATGTAACAGTTTATTTGATGTTTTGTCTGTTTGTAGTGCTCCTATAACGCCTACCACACCTGCTCCTGCGACCCCTGTCAGCCCTGTGTCACCAGGAGCTCCTGCCGCAGCTGCCAAACACACCTGTAACCACCTTCACACCATTGGAGGAGTGGTGGGGCACAACAACATGTGTAACCGCTGCAGTCAGAAGAAATGGCCCCTCGTGCGGCGTGGTTCGAACAGGAAAGTGGAGCGGCGTGCACATGCTGGAGAGGTCACCGTGCTGGCAGTTGGCAGGTGTGTGAATGGGAAAGGAGCCAGTGGTTTGGCTGTAATTGAGGGAATATCTGCATGCTTTTTTTTTTTTTAATTCTCTGTATGGCTGTCACGGTTTATCATGACGTCAGGATTCTAGCGCCATATTTCCTCCCTCCCCCGAAAGCTACAAGCAAGAAGTTTCACAATTTGTGATTTTATTCTGACGGCATCATCATGACCAAAATTGCACTGTGAACAAAAAGAAAAAAGAAAAAGCAGCCTTTAGATAGCTATGAGAGTGTGTGGTGATGTCGTGCTTACCTGAAGCAGGAAGTTTTGATTTGATTTCTGTTCCTGGTTTGCGTCATCTGGCCTTGCGCATACAGAAAGACACATGCAAATATTCTAAGCATGTGACTGGATGTTTGCTACAATGTGCTGAATGGCACGTCCACGTTTTGGTGTCGTGTGCGTGTGCGTGCGTGTGTGTGTGTGTGTGTGCGCGCACATGTTCAGTGATTACTTTGGATTATTTATGTTGTGCTGTGTGCATCTGTGTCTGTGTGCATGTGGTTAGTCCAGGACATCGCTCATTCTTGTGCGCTCTCTGAAGGGGAGCCTGTGTTCTGAATGCTAATCAAGCATTTCCTCATCCATCCATTGTGATAAATGAGAGTTTATATCAGGGTCACCCTAACCCGTTTGTGTTTGTGGGTAGATTTAAATTAATTTGCCAGTTTCTTTCATTAATTCCTGGATGAATGTTTGTGAAATGAATTCATGGGTAGTTTAGTATTCATGTTGTGTGCAAACAGAGATGTATGAATGCCTATAATGACTGAATGCCAGACTTAAGAGATGGAGTTCAATTTCAGGTTCCGTGTGACTAAAACTGACCCGAGGCCAGCCCGGGAAAGACGCAGCCTGCTGATCACTGAGCCTAATGGCAGTGTCCCTACCACTCCGGTAAAGAGCGAGGCATCCCCACTGAACAGCATCACAGATACACAGCCCAAGGTGAGCTCCACTAAGAACACATTACAGACTAATAAACCACACAAGGCACATAGACACGCAGCCGGAGAAGGTTGCTGTGGAGAAAACTGCAGGGACACAGTGAGGCATCACCACTGTCCTGGCTTTTGTTTCTTTACCCGTCTATTTATTTTGCCACTAAAACTATACATCAGTCAAGTAATTAGTTAGAAACTTCCTAATTATGTTTAAATTGTCAACTGGATTTCTATTTTCTAATAATTAATTAAATAGTTACCACCACAGTATACAGTCCAGGCAACAGATAGAACGTAATTCACAAAGGGATAGCAGTTCCCCACAGCAGGCTTTATAACACAGTCCTACTAATCTGTAATGAAATTCAATGGCAACTATTTTTTGTAGGTCTGGTCTTTTAGGCCCTGTTGCACCCTATGCTTCATTTTAAAATGCATCTTTGGTGATTAATACACTAAATAGAAGTGTAAACACCCACCAAGACACGTGAACTGATCATGTGACTGCTTGCCAAGGTGGTCTGGGATGCATTTGACTACATATCTTTTGTAGTGAAAATCACTAATGCATTCAGATGTATCCTGATAAGGATGTTACATTAAAATCATTGATCAGTCAATGCAGTCAGCGTTCATCAATGCAGGCCATGGTGGTTATTTTGGTAACAGCATGCCAGTGCTTGAAAAAAATGGAGAGTAGCCGTGATGAATGTGGCTGGAGTGCAAGTGAAACCAGATGCCTAATTTCCAGCTGGGCAGAAGATTCAGTCCAAAGACAACTAGACAACTCTTATTATAACCGATCTGACAGAGACTGATGTTATAACTGTGTGTGGGGCTCATTTATGATATATGCAGTAACAAAATCTGAACTCAGCTGGTCAGCTGGACACCATGGATGCACATAATAGACACAGGTGTAAACGGAACCATGTCTTGGCTTGTCTTACCAAGTGTAATCATGGCCTGACACTGAATACCAGAAAAACTGGTATACTTGGTAGGTCCCCCAAGGGATCTTGGAGGGAATGTTGCACAGTCCTCATGCTGATGTTTGTTGAGGCCCCTGCGTTGAATTCCGATGTTGAAGCAGTGTTACACGCCTATCACGTGAAACGATTCTTTTCCAGCCGACGCTGGTCTCATTCACCCATAGTCTTTTTACGGCCACGCAGCACTCTAAGTTTGAGGTTTTGCCGAAATTCTTGTACTCGCAGTACACCCTTGAAATGCTCATACGTGAAAATCCCAACTTTGCTTCTACCTCTGAAATGCTATGACCCATCTCATGAGCTCCAAATATTATATCACGTTGAAAATCACAATTGTGATAACTTGCCATTCTCATGGCAGAAACAGCTCTAGAAGCTTCCATAGATGCTTTATATACGCGCTGGTGGACACAACCAGTGACGTGTATCGGTGGCAATGCTATGCATTTTGTACCAGTTTCTCTGGTACTTCAGTGTAGTTGTCGCAGCTTTATTGTTTAACAGTGAAGCTTGAAATAGTTTAGCTTCTTATAGGCTACTTGATTCAAAAAGTAGGCATGCCCCTGGGAAATGCATTTACACTAACTAGATTAGTCAATCAGCTAACTTCAACCAAGCTTCCCAACACTACATTCTCATGTTTAATAAAAACACTGAAGGTCATCAACTTGTATATGATTGAGATTTTGTTAGGCGTTGGATTATCTGTATGCATAAGAGACGTACTATAATACATTTAATCATTTGCTGTTTTTCTCTCCTTAGGCAGAAGCTGACGATAAAAAGTGATCGTGTGGGAGGAACAGCATCCGTTCAAGTATAGTCAAGAAAAATTTTTTTAAACATGTTTTAAACCTGACCAGAGCAGAGAGGGAGGAAATAACTCCAAGGACCCAAAGACGAGATGGAGGTAAAAGCAAAAAAATTAAAAAGCAAAACGATTATGCCTTTTAAAAGGATTTGGACTGCAGTATTAGACACCACCCTCTTGAGCTGGGGTTTGTTTGTGTATCGACGGGAGCGAGGAGGAACAGGCACCATTTTGTCAGTTATTTCATCACTGTCATTCCTCCCTTTATAAACACACTGCGTCACTAACCACACACAGAGTCGTTTTGTACAATTTAATGGCTGTGAGCATATCAATGGTTAATCCACAGTCAAACATATGCTCACATTACATGGTAGACTCCTGAATGGTTATGTGACCCATGGTCATGTGACTCAGTCTACTACTTCTAAGCAGAGACTATTTAGTAGTAGTGCACTCCTTTCAGCTTGATCACTATGGAAAACCAAAAGAAAAAACATCTTGGGAACAAATTTGACCAAGCATATGTCTGAAATATGTATCACCCTGTATGATCCTGTTTCACCTGTCCACCACATGGCTTACTGTTTGCATCTGGTTTTATATTATTTTGCCAAACCCTTTGTGCCTTTAACCAGATCAGCTTGATGTTTAATGTAAGCTCATGTCTGCTACATTGTCTATTTATTATTAGTGTGGCAAAAATGCTTTGGGTTTAGGATATATGAACATTTTCTAATGTAGTCTCCATCCTGGTATAAAACACTATGCTTAGTGCTCTATACAGTCCCAAATAAACTTCTTGAAGCCATATGCAAGTGTACAGAGCGATGCAAATAAACACGTCCACACATTCTAAAGCCTAGAAAAAAGAGACAATGATAAGGGGAGCTTGTGCGTAAACTATAGTCACAATTCACTAGTCATAAACTTGCTTCCTTCAATAATTCTTTAGAAAAATGTTAGAGCAGATCACCAAACTGCATGGTTTCTCACATTTTATGTACCTATCTGGTTACCTCAAGCAATTAAAAAGCACTGTGCGCCAATCTTATAGACATATGTAATGAATACAGTGATATAATATTTGTTTACTCTCATACTGTTTCCTCTTCTGTACTTAACCAGTAGATAAAGTTTTTAAAAAATATCATGACACACAATAAATGGCCTTGTGTGAGCTACTGTATTAGAGAAAGGCTCTTTGGGATACTGGGAATCTAGATTCAGTACAGTTTAGCCAACACACATTTGCCATTAATTAAGTCTATTATAGGAATTCTGTTAGGGGTGGGGAATTGGGGAGAGTCGGTGAACGGTGTGTGAATTTTAAGTGCACTTTTGTTCAAATGTAATAAGTTTTGGGGCTTTGTATATCTACAGCAAACACTGCAATACTTTTCTCACAGGTAATCAATGTTACAGTACTTACAGTTATAAAGTTTTATTTTGGCTTGAATATAAAAAGAAAAAGAGTGCCATCTAATTGCATATTATTACTAAAGTGTATTTAGGGAATATAAGGAAATATTTCAGAATACAGTTAATCCAAACGAGCACCAAACCTGGCGGTTCAGTTTCCGTTCAGGCGATGCTTTGTTCTAAAACCCCAGAATGTTCCTAATGAAGAGTGATGACTACCGACTGTTTAAGCACTGTTGCAGATGAAATCATGTTCTCTAGTCCCTGCTACCTCTCTTTCTGTTAGGACTTTTAGGTGAAATACTTCAAAGACTGAACTGAACCAAAATAATTCGACGTGCGTATTTAAGAAACGATATTTTAACATGAATATGTCTAAAATATAATGGAATATTGGATGTCAAATAAATGTTTTGGATTGGATAAAGAAAAGGCTGTGTTATAGAACTATTGTTTTGTTTTTGTACCTACAGTTTGTATCTACATTAAAATGTGTTACCTTAAATGCTAGGTGTTCGTGATGCTTCTTTTTCATTTAACCCAAAATGTCTTCTTTTTTTTTTTTTCTCCTTAAGCACGTTTAATGCTGGTCCAACAGGCTGATCAACTGAGCATTGTGGGTAATACCTAACAGGTGTGTGTTAATAGGTCACCAGAGTGGTACTGATGACCTTGGAAACGGAGGCCTTCTCAAAACTCAAACACAAAATGCCTTTCCCTCCTCACTCCATTAATTCCAGATTTGAGTTATTTAGGGAGTGGGCTGTACAAATTAGAAGAGCCTGCTTAACCATGCGCTTTTAAATATATTTTTTTTATTCCCCTGTCTGTTTCTTTTTAAGCTCTCTACCATTTGTTGACATCGTTCATATATACTTCCTGGTGTAGCAAGCCTGGTTGATGTGTGGAGTATGTTGCAGTGTAAAGCTTCCATGAAATAACTATATTCAGACAGACGGTGGTTTCAGAGTGACTAATGTGTGTGTGTGTGGAGTTTGCACATGTGGAGCTCATGAAAGTTTAACAGGATGTAATGTATTATTAGGCCTTGGTATTTTAGGATCAGTGAATTATTAACCTGCTCCCTCATGGAACGACAAGAGACGCTAAACTCTGGGGGAAAAAAAATCACATCTAAAAGAGCACCTTATTGTACACCTGCTCCATTTCTGATGTGTGATAAAGGGTATGAAAAACACCAATTATATTAATGTATTACTTTAAACATTTCCTCATGGCAAGTCATAAACTAGGTGTTTAGAGAAAAAGTCCATGTGGGTTTTTACCTTGCTAAACATAGCACAAAAAGGAAGGAAATTTGTATTTGGTAGCTTATTTCTTTGTTGTAACAAGGCTTCTTGGCAATACATCTTGTACCATTGGAAAGCCTGTTAATTTCCCTTTCAAATGGTGCCACATTTGTAAGGAACATGCAGTTGTTGGATGAGCAGTAGAGCTGAGAATGTGGGTTGCGCCCATGAAAATTTGGCCAAATCCTCTCTGCCATTGCCAAACAGTTTATTCTGCCTTTGACTCGTTTGGTGTTTGGTGGACTGAATGATTGAAGTTTAAAGAAAGAACATATTGGCAATTTAACAATTTATTCATTTAACAAACAGGAGCATCAGTAGCGTGTGGAAGAACCATACACAGCCTCAACAGCCTGGCACCTCCTCCTCATGCTTATCACCAGCCTGGTCACACACTGCTGTGGGACGGCATCCCATTCTTCATCCAGCATTTGTTGCAAGTCAGCCAACGTGGTTGTGTTGGTCACTCCGGTACATACAACACGCCCAGAGAGGATTTGGGAAATTTTTCATGGGCGCAACCCACATTCTCAGCTCTGCTGCTCATCCCACAAATGCATGTTCCTCACAAATATGGCATCATTTAATAGGGAAATTAACAGGCTTTCCAACGGTACAAGATTTTTGCCAAGAAGCATTGTTACAACAAAGAAATAATCTACCAAACACAAATTTCCTTACTTTTTGTGCTATCTTTACTAATGGGCATGTTTTTTAACAAATATAATTTCTTTTTGTACTTACTACTTATTTTGATTCTACAGATTTCTTAATATACACCTTTAATGTACTGAAATTCCTCTTTTCTGACACTTTACATTTATCCATACACAACAGATAAAATGTTTTTCAGTTGTTTGCCCAGTTTGTGCTGAAAGAGAAGAAAAAGCAGAATATGATCTTTGGCAGTGGGGACACAGCAACTAATTGACAAAGTCAGTAATAAAAATAGTTGCTAATGAATTTCATTATCAGCTGGTTGGACTGTGTAATGAAGCCTGCTGTGAAGTGATACACCACTTCACTTTGACCAGAAACCCAGTTGATGGAAATGATGGTGCGCATTACAACAGAGAAAATGACTCGCCTTACATTAACAGGGGTAAACGAATCAGGCAGTGGATAATTATTTTGACTTTATTTTGAATGTGTCCAGTCAGAAATAAACAAATCTGGGCCACATTGCACTGTGACTGATAAGTGACTGTAAATCTGATAAGTGACCTGTTATTTAATTAAGCCTACTTTTGCAGTAGTATTAATTGATTATAATGCTGCAAAGAAATATATTTCTGGTATTTTATTGATAGAAAATCTGTAGATTAATCAATTCTAAATTAACCCAATATGTAAAAAATATTATTCATATTTTTCAGTCCTAGTGGCTAGTATAAGTAGCCATAGTACTTTTTTTTAAAGCATTGAACATAAACAGAAGTCTGTGCTCACACACACTCTCGTGTACAGTTGAAGTGTCTTGGTTTATTGCATTCTGGAAGACGTTTTGGTATATTTAGAAATATCACTAGATTACTAACAATATCAGTCATGATCACAGTCATTGTGCTTTTATTCATTCCCCCCTTTATCTCTTATTAAATGAAATAAGTGGATCAAAATTTGACAACAGTGTTTTAAAATACACATCTGTATTGGTCTCATCATGAAAGGTAATAAATATCATAGACGAAACAGTGACTGTGCATTTACATATATACATCTTGCAAAGGAAAATCATTTTGGCTGTACTCTGACAGGCATAGTCCATACTTTCAGAATCCTTTACTACTGAAAGTTTAACTTTCATAAACATCAAAGCTTACAAAAGTAGCATTTGAGAAAAATAATATGGCTAATAATGCAAGATCAGATTTGCCTACTAGGTTGTGAAACGTGTTTTGCTGTGCTGCTTCTGAGTTCTTGAGTTCTGTAGAAATGCCTTGAGGAACATCTTTCCTCACATCAAGTCACCAACTAAAATCCTGAGCCTCATTTAGTTAACTGTAATTTTTCAATAAAGTTTTTTTCTTTAGGTCAACTACTGTCATTGGCCCCAGCTATGTCAACTGCATAGAAATAAGTTCACAGCAGTTAGCAGTGTAATAACAGTTCTTCATGAACAGTCTAGAAGAAAATGTACATCATTTCTCAGGATATAACTTCCTGCATTAGAGAGCTGTAGAAAGTGCTACTGGTTTCCCAGCAGTGCAAAGCTGACCCTGCTCTCCTGTTGAGAAGAGAGGGTTCTCTCAGTGGTTTTCTGAAAGCTACTGAAGTAACTAGAGAGGTTACTAACTAGTGTTCATGGTGAATGTCAGTCAGATGCTCACTTCAACTCCATATCAACAGAAACGTTCTGCACACATTAATGGAATCAAAGAAGTTGGTAATCGAGCCTAAAAAGGTCAATGAGTGCATGTCTTTAACGTCAGCCTGATTCGAAATTTAATTTAGAACATTAATTTGGAAAAAAAGGAACAATTAAGACCGAAGTAAGACATAAGACGAGGGACATGTATACAGCGTTGCATTTATCAGTTTATATTTGGAGAGTAAAGCTCTTCTCATGAGGGTGAACCTGGTCAGGGTCCTGGTTCCACTGAAGACTGTTCACATTGTGGGAAGGAAGAACAACGGGTTCCTTCATTATTCCTTATAAGCCCGTTGAACATTCGCATGGTCTCTTGCTGTAACTGTCTTTCTGCTCTCCCAGGCTTGTGGTGTCATCATGAAGTTAGGGAGAACATTGCCAACAGATTGCCAAGGAAACAATATAATTAAATGCTCATCACAGTAGTATGGACTTGCATAGACAATAAAAGGCACAGAGAAAGTTCAGAAAGTAACAGCCCATACACTCCATGCTACCAATATCCTTCACAGAATATATCCATGTTGTATATTCTGTTTATATACAGCATGACCTGTAAACAAATAGAAGTCTGTTTAAAACTTCATGTAAAAATCCTTCATGAAGATGTGTATATATAAGGAAAAAATATATTTTTGGCCATATGTGGTGTTCATTCATGTTGGGTCCAGGCGCCATTATGGGCGGTTGAGCTCCAGTTCTTACTCGTACTCCTCCCCTGCTGTGGCCGCCTCCAAGGCAGCAAGAGCCTCAGCCACCATAGAGTCTGTGACGCTCACGTTGTCCTCTGTGTCTTTTTCCTTCGATCCCTCTTTCTGGGCGAAGGACGACTCTTCGTCTATCACGAGCTTGGTGTCGGCTGACGAGAGGCTGGTGCTGCTAGTATGGATGTCCACCGATATGACGCTCTCCTCGTCTGCCGTGTCTCCTGCTCCCTGTCTTCCGTCATCTTCCTTGTCCGTTCTGCACGAGTAGCCATCGGACCCGTTTCCCAGACCAGAGTCTCGGAATCTCTCTGTTTGTTTCGCAGGTGATGGTGCAGCGGTGCCTCCGTCTGGCTGCAAGATATAGAGACTAGAGTTGCCCCCTTCTGTCTGTGGCCGACTCGATCTAGACTGGTTTATGTGATTGTTTTCGATGTCGGCTTTGCTCAGGTTGCTGTTGCTGGTGTAACCCAAATTGTGGAACCCTTGTTTTTTCCCATCATCTGACTGATTATGACACTGGTAGGAAGACACTAAGGAATTAGTAGAAGGATCCTGCTTCAGCCCATTGACTTCCACGGGGTCTGTAGGGTCATAGATGTAACTACAAGAGAATCAGAGAGATGGATAAAGAACACAATGCAGAATACAAATACAAAAATGCATTCCACAGATAAGATAAAGTGAGCTTTCTGGACAAGTACGAGCCACAAGGTAAAGTGCTATTTAGAAATAATCATTATTCTGTATCAAGGAAGAAAAAGAGACCCTGACTAACCCATAGTGCTGCAAACAAAAGCCTGGCTATTTGCTTCTTTTACAACTTGATAAGTCATGCCAGTCGATTTGACTGCACACTAAATTTGCATTGGGTACGCAAACGCAGTCTCTGACGCAGTAATGCCCTCTGCAATGAGTCCACTATTATGCTCTGCTCTGTGAACACAGCTCTCATTTCCTCCTCAGCCTATTTCACGGAATTTCTTTCCACTTTTAGGAGCCTACAAACTTTTTTTTTAACCTATAAGGAACACCAAACATGTTATCGCACTTGTTATCAGGCATATGAGAGCCTGAGAGATGAGAAACACTGTGCGTGCTTCAGAAGGGAGTGGGTGAATTTATGGATGGTGATAAGAGCTGTCAGGCATTTCTCCTTCCGCCCTTCACACCCTCCATGAACAGAAAGCCCACAAAACCACCCTTTGATCGACAGCAAGAAGGAAAGAGTAGGAGCAGGAGACAGATTTCCCACCCGGAACTAGACACAGTAAGCCAATGGTGAAGACACCGAGCTTGGCCGAATGTCAATCTGTTCATCTTCGTTCTTAGGCTTGCACGCTTAGCTGTTTATTTTTCCATTTATCTTTCGGGCTGCGGTCCTTTCTGTCATACGCTGAGCTTTAACACACATAAAGCATGCTGTGTCTATATGGAAAGGTGCGCTGACTCCTGTTAGCAGGGAAAGCTTCTATAGGCTTGCAGACGTTGCCAATTTTCCAGTTTACACAGCTGACGGACAGGTTTGCATGCGCATCTGCACTAGCCATATAAGGAATTTTTTGTATAAATTGTTTTCTTGCGAGTTCACAAATGTCAATTTCCTTGAAGTGAATCCAGTGATGTCTGAATGTCTGTTCTGAAAATTCATATTTAAAAAAAAACAAACCCAAAAATCAATGCCAAATCAATAACCTTCTGTTTGAGGTATTGGCCGAATGTCTGTTAAGCATTACAAAGAGCCCGAGTTTCCCTTTAAGAACCTGATGACAACATAATAATGGCATTTATGTGAGTTGTCAGGGTAATTAGCCATGTCTGCTTTTCAATTTCATTTCTACTTGTGATAGAGCAGAAGTTACAATTTCTATACAGCACACAAGAGTGAACCCTGTTATACAGCATACAGATTTACAGAACCTGCACAAACCATATACTGCAATGGCCATAACCCTTGACATTAAAGTCTTCACAGTGTATGAAATATTAAGTGTTTAGAAAGACAAGAAGGGCGTTTAATATGAATGACTAAGGAGAATGAGCTGAAACAAAAAAAGTGGAACAAAATTAGGTTAGGCGTGTTAGGTTACGTTTGTATGGTATTTGCATGAGGAAATCCATCTAACCAGGTCAAGCTAAGCCCAAAAGTGTGACAATAGACATTATGTACATCTTCTACTCAATCTTTACCGCAACCACCAAAACTACTGAATTCACAGCAGTAACAATTTAACAGGACAAAGCACTATAGAGGCCCAGGAAGTTGAATTGGGTCATCTGGACACAAGGTTTACTGTGGAGATACATTTTGTCACTCATCCAAATGACTTAATCGGTCTCACCTCCTTGTAAAGACACTATAGACACTATTATTGGCAGCTGTTAAGAAACAGCACTTTTGCTGACCGTTTAGCCTGGCTATATTCACAGACAATACACTACACCTTACCATTTAACCTGGCTATATTCACAGACAATACACCACCTGACCATTTAACCTGGCTATATTCACAGACAATACACCACCTGACCATTTAGCCTGGCTATATTCACAGACAGTACACTACCTGGCTATATTCACAGACAATACACCACCTGACCATTTAGCCTGGCTATATTCACAGACAATACACTACCTGACCATTTAGCCTGGCTATATTCACAGACAATACACTACCTGACCATTTAGCCTGGATGAAAGACTTAAAAGTATCTGTTTATCTTTTGGGTTTAAAGCTGAACTTTCCCATTCAGCACACAAGTGTCTTTCAGAACATATTCTTTCCTCAGTTAGGCATCACCATCTGGTTTTCTCTCGACAGTCTTCTAAAAAGCATTAATGGTGCCAGTTGTGCTTGTGCTTCAGATGAAGTCTTTACAACGCTGTTTCTCGCTTTCTTCCCGACAGAACAGATCTGCTACGATAAATATAGAAAGGGAGTAAAAGGCAGTGCAGTAGCTATTCTGATCCCTTTAGCATGCCTGATTTGCTGGCTGACAACAACTAATATTTAGAGTAATAACAGCTTTTCAAAGCCCTTTCTTCCTCCACTCGACTCTTTGACAGACTTGACATTTATAAACTCCAGCAGGGCACGGCGAGCTTTTGTCACTTGTCTACAGTGAGGATCAGTAATTCTGTTTGTGTCTTCATTCTTACCTTTTTATCATGCTACAGCATCTGCACCCCATCTGGACAGCTGGATATCAGGGCTGGACAGAAAAAAAGGGACACAGGAGGGTCTCGGTTAGGCAAAGGCAGTTCCTTTCATTGTGGGTTTCAAAAGCTAATAGATAAATAACATGACAAGGATGATCAATATGTAAAGAGGGACTTCTACTGAAGCAATACAATAGTGAGGGAGTGTAAGCACAGAGGTTTGTATCTCTGACTTGGCAATAGCAGAAAAAGGATCACCGTTTTGTTAGTGCCTAAACAGACATGACAGCACTACACGACTACTTGTGATTACCACACTATCTACATCTCTCCGAGGCAGAATTCATGAAGTCCCACTCAATGCATTTAACCTTCCAGCCAGGGTATTTTTATGTTCGTAGAAAGGGTGGATGGGAGAAAAACACCATCAAATAACATCCAGAGTGCTTTCAGCATTCTCAGTCTGAGGCAGTGCCATCCAATATTGATTTGACATATGGGCCTGCCAGGTTTGTGGCAGGGCTCGAATCTCTTGAGTGCAGAGACAAACTTGCATGTGTGACATTGCAAATGATTCCGTATGGCCTCTGGCCTTGTCTCAGTGCTTGGTTACTGTGTGCACACATCGGTGCAGATGTGCTGACCTTTTTTTTTTCTTTTAGATTCAGGCAGTGCCATTTCTCCTGCTCTTTGTGGCCAAATGAAAGGTAAATAATTGATGGAGCAGTCTGTGAAAGACTCTGATAGAGCAAGGACACGGCTGGTCTTTTCTTTCCCTCTTTCTTGTTTCCTCGTGCCTGATGTGTAGTGGGAAAGAAAGGCTTGTGCCGTCTTATTCTGATGTTCGCATTTCTTTCAAGTTCTAAATTCGCATTAATACAGACCTCACAACGGGTCGATATTTTGAAAGAAAGATTTCTACAGTACAATATTTTATTGTAATAAAATACTACATTTTGGAAAATTGTGAATATAAAATTGTGAAATCAAGGTCTGTGGAGGAAAAAAAAAAAGGTTTGTTCAAGCGTTTTGAAAGACGAACAGAAATAGCCTAACCTGAAACTAGGTGATGATTAAACTCCAGACGTGTGTAGTAGCACATGTCTGACTGGCTGTAGTATGGGCTAGTTATTACAGGAGGATTACTGCAGCAGCTGCGCACCTCCGTACAGTGCATCATGCTGGCCATAAAACTACACTGGGCATCTTCCGTTCTCCAAAACCCATACGTGCTTTTTAAACATCAGGACGCTGCATTAAACACAAACGTTCTGGATTTGGTCAAAGCCCATAAAGAGCAGGAGTCAGTGTAAAATAATACATCCAGTAAAAAAAAGGAAGTGCGTCTTTCTCAATTGGAGGTTCTATTCACCAGCATTATATAATAATGGAAAAACAGGTGAAATATGACTGCTATCAGGCATGATCTTATGATCTAGGCCACATGGACATTATTTGGTGTCAGCATCACACATACGCAGCTCCCAGAGACAGACAGCGACAGGGAAGACTTGTGCCAACTTTATGGAGGTTATTTACTCTTGAGAAATGCTGTATTCTAGCAGACAATTACACTAAAGATTATATTATAATATTATAATCACTTCTAGTCAGGTTAAACTATTTTAATATCGATTAATCGAGATTCATTGAGGATTGGGAGTGACAGAACTAATGGAGCCAAGGCTTCAGATAGTGCCTTTTTTTCTTATTTAGAGAGCCAGTAAATTTAGACAGATTAGGAAATTAAAGATGAAATGATTAAGGGTTGCATAGCATCTTCAGGATCTTGCTGGATATTGAAATGCTCCATCTTGGAAAAAGAGCAAGAAGTGAGAGATTATTCAAGAATG
This sequence comes from Leptodoras nelsoni, assembly GCA_028566375.1. Taxonomy (NCBI): domain Eukaryota; kingdom Metazoa; phylum Chordata; class Actinopteri; order Siluriformes; family Doradidae; genus Leptodoras; species Leptodoras nelsoni. The sequence goes on along the minus strand of JAOVVG010000044.1, from coordinate 8,456,557 downwards.
CCAGCTGCACATTTAAATTTGGAGCCTATTGCACTGGCAGCTCTTCCTCCATTGAAACGAACAAGGAGAGAGGTCTCTAGCTCTGCGCGAGATGTACTATCGTTACGCATCAAGATATTCAGCTTGTCTAAACAAGAGCTTGGATCGTTGCGTTAAAGCGGAAGAATACCTGAGGTACTACAGAGTCATTTAAGTGTCACGGTAATCATACAGTAAACGTCCCTCTAACAGTGCAAGAACATGGACAAGTACAACACAGACATAATCACTAGCATGTCAGAGGATTAACAAAGGCCACAATAAGCAAGTCCCATAGGAGCTCTGGTTTCATTTCCTTCAGCTGTGTTCTTAGTCTTCTCAAGAAAACCATGACCTCAAGGTCTGAATGAACAAAGTCTGTTAATAACTAGAAGGTGAATTTAGAAGAATTCATGACTTAATGTTGTCTTGATGAATTGACTAATGACATATCCCCTCTGTGCGTTCATACAAATATCTCAACAGCCAATCATGGGACTGCAGTGCAATGCATAAAATGCAGATACACTTCAAGAGCTTAAGGTAATCAGAATGGGGAAAAATCTGATCTCTGTGACTTGAACCATGGCATGGTTGTTGGTGCCAAACAGTCTGGTTTGAATATTTCGGAAACGGTGGAACTTCTTAAACCGGTCTCTAAACAGAATGCTGCAAAAATATCCAGTTATAATAACCAGATATCCAGTTTTTTGCAGGTGGAAATGTCTTAATTAGAAATTTCAGAGGAGAATGGCCAGACTGATTCAACCTGGCAGAAATGCTTTGATAACATCAGTAGTTACTCCCTTATAACCATGGTGAGCAGAAAAGCAACTCAGAATGTGCAATACATGGAGCCTTGAGGCATATGGGCTGTGACAACAAAAGACCACATCAGGATTTACTCCTGTTAATGAAGAACTGGGTTACACTGAGGCAGACTGCTGTGAAAAAGTATTTGCCCCCTCCCAATTTCTTTTATTTTTATACCTGAATGGTTCAGATCATCAAACTATCTTTTAATGTTAGACAAAGACATATGATGATGATGAATAAATGATTTCATTTATTGAAAAAAAAATGCTGTTCAGCCCTACCTGGCCATATATGAAAAAGTAATTGCCCCTTTAGCTACTAAATCAACCAATTAAACAAATTCAACTGAATCTAAACATCACTTAAATAGAACCTGCCTGGCAATGTGAAGCAGGATAGAAGGTCTCAACAAGCAGCACATGATGCAACGTTCTAAAGAGATTTGGATACGGGCGCAAAACAAATTGAATAAAATCCACCAGTCTGGAAAAGGTTACAATGCCATAGGTAAGGCTCTGGGACTGGGACAGTGAACCACAGTGATAGCCGTTATCCACAAATGGAGATACACAGACAAATATTTACAGAACTGCAGGCCTCACTTGCCTCAGTTATGGTCAGTGTACACAATTCCACAATAATAATGATAATAAGTTCAATTTATATAGTGCCTTTCACATACCCAAGGCAAAAAAGAGACACTGGGCAAAAGCTGCAAAGCACAAAACACTGCTGACCAAAAAGAACACAAAGGCTCATCAACGCATTCACCAAAAAACATCTAGATGACCTACAAGGATCATATTCTGTGAACTGATGAGTCAAAGGTGGAACGTTTTGGAAGAAATTATCCCTCTGATTCCACAATTAGACCAAATACCAGCAGTTAAACATGGTGGTGGTAGTGTGATGCTCTGGGGCTGCTTTCCTTCTGCAGGACCTGGACGACTCATAATTGATGGAACCATGAAATCTGTTCTTCATCAGAAAATCCTGAAGGAGAATGTCCACCTGCCAGTTTGTGACCTAAAGCTCAAGTGCAGGTGGGTTATACAGCAGGACAATGATTTGAAGTACACAAGCAAGTCCACCTCTGAATGGCTCAAAAGAAACAAAATTAAGGTTTCGGAGTGTAATGGAAATGGTTTTACTGTAGCATTTCACTTCATGTACCATGAACATGTTTTGCATAAACGGCCAATACAGCATGTCTACGAACAAAACAAAAACATAGTTCTTACACGCAAGTAGTTCCTCTTTACTGTTTGATGTGGAAAAAGATCATTAAATGTCATTATTAAATGTTATCATTATTAAAAATGATGCACTAAATCATTAAAAAAAGAAAAAGTGCCTTTAGTGAGTGTAAGAAATTAGGTTTCTTTACTAATCTACCAATTACAAAGTTAGCTCAAAGCCTAGCCCATAACATGTAAATCAAGCACCTAGAGTTCTCCCCATCTCACTGGTCTCTGAGATTAAGATTGTGCTCAATTTGTGTATGACGTTGTGGAAGAGTGAGAGTGCATCTCTCATTCTGTCTCTTCTTGTGCCCATCCCCCATCTCTCTTCACTCTACTTCATCTTTGTCTTTCTGTTCTCCACGCTGTGTGTATTCCTGTGTGCACCTTTCCTTTCCTTATACCGTGTGCCGATTAGAATTGAGGGTAATCTGTAGCTCATGGCTGCAACTGAATGAACTGAAGCTTTATAAATTGACGCATAGTGCGAATATGGTGTTTATTTCCCTGGTGTTGGTTACCATAGTGAAATGTTTCACCGCGAAACAGTGCATATTAGAAAACCTCTTGAGAAAGGACCACGCCTCCTAATTGGCTGATGAACTTAAACAAAACAAAAGGCATGCATTAGCAAGACTTTGATATGCAAAAAACGCTGATTGTAACCGTAAACATCAAAGCTGTAGTGTCTGAACCAGGTCTGCGTCCAGACATTAACCGCCCGGCACAGAACCGTACACCACATACATATTTTTTTATAAGTGTTGAACAAACAGATGTGTTTAAACACCATGCTGAAAATGGACAGCGATGATACATGTGTCTTTTTAACCTAAATCCTGCCATATAACTATCTGCGATAGTGCATCAGGATGCTTTTCATTCGTTCATGCACAGTAACTGCTTGGTCAGGGTCACGGTCTATACGGGGACCACTGAGCATGAGGTGGGAATATACCCTGGAAGGGATGACTAGCAGGTTTTGTATGTTTTTTGGAAGACATAGGGGACGCAGCCACTCAACACAGACAGTAACCCAAGCTCAGGAACCGGAGACCCTGGAGCTGTGAGGCAGCAATGTCTTAGGAGCATCTCACACTGTCTTTCTTTGCAGATTGTCATGATTGTGATTTAGTCAGTCAGTCAGTCAGTCATTTTCTGTACCGCTTATTCCCAGTTACGGGGTCACGGGGGAGCCGGTGCCCAGC
>JAOVVG010000044.1:8284664-8296107 GCA_028566375.1 Leptodoras nelsoni | reverse complement strand
CTGAAATGGTTTTCCAACAGTCTTGAAGGAGTTCCTAGAGGTGCTGAGCACTTGTTGGCTGCTTTGCCTTCACTCTGTGCTCCAACTCATCCCAAACCATCTCAATTGGGTTTAGATCAGGTGATTGTAGAGGCCAGGTCATCTGACTCAACACTCCATCACCGTCTTTCTTGGTCAAATAGCCCTTACATAGCCTGGAGGTGTGTTTGGGGTCATTGTCCTGTTGAAAAAAAATGATGGTCCCACTAAACGCAAACCAGATGGGATGGCATGTCTCTGCAGAATGCTGTGATAGCCATGCTGCTAATCCAAGTGTGTCTTGGATTTTGAATAAATCGCCAACAGTGTCACCAGCAAAGCACCCCCATACCATCCCACCACCTCCTCCATACTTCACAGTGGGAACTACACATGTAGGAACCATCTGCTCACCTTTTCTGTGTTTTACAAAGGCATAGCGTTTGGGACCAAACATCTCAAATTTCAGACCAAAGGACAGATTTCCACTGGTCTAATGTCCATTGTGTTCCTTGACCCAAACCATTCTCTTTCTCTTGTTGTTCTTCCTTAGAAGTGGCAACAACAGTTGATGTTGAGATGTGTGTGCTGCAATTAGGTGAGCTCTTATCTGGGGTGCTGTTAACTTGCGGTTTCTGAGGCTGGTAAGTCTGATGAACTTATCCTGTGCAACAGAGGTAACTCTTGGTCTTCTTTTCCTGGGGCGGTCCTGATGATAGCCAGTTTCATCTTAACGTTTGATGGTCTTTACAACTGCACTTGAGGATACTTTCAAAGTTCTTGAAATTTTTGTATCGTCTGACCTTCATTTCTTAAAGTAATGATGGACTGTCGTTTTTCTTTACTTAGTTGAGTCGTTCTTGCCGTAATATGGATTAGAACATTACTCAAATAGGGCTATTCACTGTATACCAACTCTACCTCTTCACAACACAACTGATGTCTCAAACACATTAAGAGGGCAAGAAATTCAAGACATTAACTCTTGACAAGGCACAGCTGTTAACTGAAAGCCGTTCCAGGTGACTGAGAAAATGGCAAGATGTGCAAAGCTGTCAACTAAGCAAGAATCTAAAATATTAAATATATTCTGGTTTGTTTAACACTTTTTTGTTTCCTAAATAATTCCATATGTATTTCTTCATAGTTCGGATGACTTTATTATTAATCTACAATGCAGAAAATTGTTTAAATAATGAAAAGCCACTGAATTTGAGGTGTGTCCAAACTTTTGACTGGTACTTGTACTTTGCAATTCCTCCTGTGTACATTGTACACAGTGACCTGATGGTCAGTAATATTCTCCATTATTTGTTAAGGTTAGGTCCTGTATCACCAATAAAGATACAATGTTATGGACTGTCCCAGAAATCAATCTCAAATGTTATAAATGTTATACATAAAAACACAGATGTGATAATATTGATTAGAAAAACAGTAAATGAATACTAAAAAATGACTTTGCCTTTTTTTTTTGGATCTTTCAATTCCATGCTCACTTTTTCAAAACTATTCACGCAGCACTCCATATGGACCAGACTGTGAATAGGTTTTTCATTGTCTTTTTATAAAATACATTCACGAAAACATTTTTTTTCATTCTCCAACACTGGCAACACTACGCATTTTGACAGCTTAATTTGCAAATGTTGGCTCGCACTCGGCTAAACAGATCTCCAAACCAAATGGCCAGCAGTTAAATATCATATGGGCCCTAAAAAGCTAAGCAACAAATACTATTGCATATTGAACTTGAATAACCCCCACCCCAAAATTAAAATGTCTCCCAAGCCTAAGGGAAAAAGATAACAGTGAATGAAAAAGAAATCTCGTTTTATAGATTAGTGAAATACCAATACTTTTCCTCTGTCCTTATTCACCTTGTAGAAGTTTTTGTGGTCTTCTGAATATTGCAAGTGATCAATCAAGTAGACAAAGGAATTTTTCCCATCTATAGTAGGAGAGGAGATGATGTGGGGTTGCAGAGAACATGTTTAAAATATGAATCAAGTATACTATGTGTACTGCATATTGTATTGAGCTATTCATATATCAGAATTATAAATATATATTCAAAGATTACATTATATGGTCCATTCCATATAGTATGTTCTGTATATAACTCACTGTTTGTAATAGACAGCATTCATCAAAACACCATTTGAGGGAGTATCTTTTAGAAGAATGATGTTCATCCCTGCAGAATCTATGCCAAACAGTACTGCAGCTGATCTGGTGGCCCAACCCCCTAACTTTACATTGGTAACTAACACTGGCAGACCAAACTAGAAAAGAAAGGAACTGGTCAATAAATAAAAATAGTACACATTTTTATTGTTGACTGAGCTGAAAACACATTATTACCACAGGCAAGACAGCAGCATAGCACATTCCAATGTCACAATAGATAGCAACAAATTGCCTGGTTTGGAGTTTTAGAGATATACACTCTGCAGTAGTTAATATCTTGAACTTTTTGTCATGTTCTTCAAAGCATTCCTGAACAGTTTTTGTAGTGTGACAGGGTGCATTATCCTGCTGAAAGCCCACTGCCATTACTCTATACCATTGCCCTGAAGGAGTGTACTTGGTCTGCAACAATGTTTAGGTAGGTGGTATGTGTAAAGTAACATCCCCATGAATACCAGGACCCAAGGTTTCCCAGCAGAACATTGCCCAGAGAATCACACTACCTCCACCGGCTTGCCTTCTTCCCAAAGGGCATCCTGGTGGCATTTCTTCCCCACACACCTAGCCAATCACATGATGTAAAAGAAAATGTGTTTCAGCAGACCACTCCACCTTCTTCCATTACTGCATGGTTTATTCTGATGCTCACATTTCCATTGTGGGAGCTTTCAGCAGTGTACAGGGGTCAGCATGGGCACTCTGACTGGTCTGCAGCTATGCAGCACAATACACAGCTAGCTTTGATGCACTGTGTGTTTTGACACCTTTCTATCATAGCCAGCATGAACTTTTTCAGCAATTTGTGCTATAGTAGCTCTCCTGTTGGATTGGATCAGACAGGCTAGTCTCACTCCCCATGCACATTAGTGAAGCCTTGGGTGCCCATGACACCAGCACAGATTGTCCTTATTTGGACCACTTTTACCAGGTTTTAACCACTGCATACCTGGAACATGCCAAAAGACCTGCCGTTTTGGAGATGCTCTCACCCAGTCTTCTAGCCATCACAATTTGGACCAAGTCGTTCAGTTCTTTATGCTTGTGCATTTCTTTTGCCTTTCATGCTATTTCCTGCTTTCTCTTTCTGTTCACTTTAGCTCTTTCTGCAAAGTTTCAACGCACTGTTCCACAGCAGTCATATGAACATTCTGATGTGAACGTTTTTGTTTCATAATGTTTGCATCTTGAGAACTGTGTTTTAATTGAGTTCAGGATGTGAGGACTCAAGTCAATTATATTGAATGCCAGGTCTCTCTGAATGAACACAAGGTTCAGGCTGTGATTTATTAAGAGACAACGAGACTTTTGTGCCGGCAGCAAGGCTCTAGCATTGAAAATAATCTATTTTTTGTGGTTTCTTCTGCAGTGATTTTAAACTGAGGGATTTTTTGCTATAGTATCAGGATGGTATACAGATTGGGCCTTGACTGATTTCTATGTAATTTTTACAGTAGACAGCTCATACTGGATGTCAGGCCAGGTGCTTATCTGTGACTGTATCAATACAGTGCCATGCACACACACATTTTTCCAGATTTCTTATTCTGTGAGAGTGATTTAGTGGGTTTCTTCCACCTAATCCATTATCATGAGGAGCACACACTTAGCCAACAGAGGGAGGCTGGCTTTCAATTGCACCCTGATTGGGATTTTAATAAATTTAGTTTTTGCCTTGGATCCTTTCAAACTAATTAGTGTCTTTTATGTTGTTTCTGTTCCCTCCATTCTTATTTTTAGTTTTTAAAAACCTTTTTATATCCTCATTGGTCTCCCCTTTATGTACATCCTCTCTTTTGCAGGAGAATAATGTGGATGCCATCCATCCTGGATATGGCTTCTTGTCAGAGCGTTCAGATTTTGCTCAGGCCTGTGAAGACTCAGGGGTTAGATTCATTGGCCCAAGTCCAGAAGTGGTACGCAAGATGGGAGATAAAGTGGAGGCTCGTGCTATAGCCATCCAAGCTGGTATGGTGTGTTCTCTTAGGAAATTAATTTTTCCTTCTATTTGTCCTTTTTAGACTAATAATTAATTTGTTATATATGTGTAGGTGTTCCAGTGGTGCCAGGGACAGATGCACCAATATCCTCTCTACGGGAGGCTCAAGAGTTTGCTAAGACCTACGGCTTTCCCATCATTTTCAAAGCAGCCTATGGGGGAGGAGGCCGTGGCATGCGGGTGGTCAGGGACTATGAGGTGTGTATGTGTGTATGTGTACATTCATATTTGCAATTTCTCTTTTTGTGTGCAGTAATTACAATGTTTTCTCTACATTCCCCTTATACTTTCATTGCTTTATAATTTATTCATAGCTCATAACAAGCATATGGGCAAATCCTAACAAATCTAACACCATTATATGAATAATTTAAACAATATTAGCATCATAGAGACACTTGCAAGAGAATGAAATACTTCAACCTGGGTTTAGCAAAAGAGAAAACAAGAGAGAGAATGAAATGTCCATGTTTATATGGTTTATAGGGTTAAGCTGAATAAATTACCTGTAATGTTTGACTTTGCAGGAGTTAGAGGAGAATTATCAGAGGGCATACTCTGAGGCTTTGGCTGCTTTCGGAAATGGTGCTCTGTTTATAGAGAAGTTCATTGAGAAACCACGCCACATCGAGGTGCAAATTCTAGGTAAGCATGTGTGTGTGACTTGTTTCTATATCTTTGTGGTGACCAGATGGATTACCCACAAGGATGCTGGTCCCCAAAAGGAAAGTGGGCTTTTTGTTGTAGTTTTGTGTAGAGCCAAATAAACTGCCTTTTCGTTATTGAGGTTAGGGTTAGCATTAATTAGGTGCAGTAAGTCAGTGGAAGGTCCTCTTATAGTAATGTATGTGTGTGTGTGTGAAAATGTTTTTATATCTTTGTGGGGACTAAATTGTCTCAAGGATAGGTATCTGATATTTTTTACCTTGGGGGGACATTTTGCTGGTCCCTGTAAGGAAAGTGTTTTTTTGTTGTAGATTTTAACAAAAATAAATAAATAAATAAAAGAGCCAAATAATTGCCTTTTTCATTACTGTGGTTAAGGTTAGCGTTAGGGTTAATTAGCTGCAGTAATAATTGTCAATAGAATGTCCACAGAAGTATAGCAAGACAAAGTCTCTCTCTCTCTCTCTCTCTCTCTCTCTCACTCTCTCTTTGTGTGTGTGTGTGTGTGAGAGTGTGAGACCTGGTTTGAGGTGAAGTGTCAGGACAAATGTCAGAAAAAGCACAGACATGTCAGTGTTGGACAAAAAAGAATGTCTTGAATTTGCTGACCACGCTTATCTGCTGTTTGAAATTTTTCCCCCAAAATGTATAGATCCAAACCTTTGACTTACTGTGGTTAATAAGGTTACTGAGGTTATGATTAGTTTATGATTGGGGGTAGGGGTAGGGTTAGTATTATTTAGCCATGTAAATCATTATATTAAAGGAATGTCCTGATATTGATAGTGAAACAAATTTGAGTGTGTGTGTATATGTGTGTGTGTACTTGTGTGGGTTCCTCTTACTATGATTTATTAGCTTGACTCTGGCATATTCTAGCCATTATGTGGCAGTATTTTCACTCATTAAGCATGATTTGTTCCTCTGGCGCTGAGAGTTTACTTGATCTTATACGTTTAAAAGTCAATACAGCTTGTTATAGGAAAACAGCAGTGTTTCGGTGGAAGCAGTGAGAAATGAGAGAAGGAACAAGAACACAGTGTCAGTGATGCAAAGCAGCAATTTTTATTGCCTTTTATTGCCATAACCCGGCTGTAGGACAGAGGACTGGGCTAAATGTTGTACTGGATGACCTGGTGAATTTCAGAGGGGACTACTGAGTATGTAGTCAAATGCCAAGACTATTAAAATAAGGGATGTTTTTTTGGAATATGTCTGTTCATAGATTATTGCCATCCTAGCTGTAAGCATTATGTTCAATAAATACTGTGCATTATTGCTAACACTGTGGTGTTACAAAACATCTTCTCTTGTTAGTTTACTCTACCAAAGTGTCTTTCACACTTCATACTATACTTCAGTTTGGTGCATGTTCATGAGAGTTATTTTCCAGAGTTACCAGCTCAACAACAAGCACACAGATACTGATACATACTGAATTTCAGCCAGCATCACTAGATGTGATATGATCAGCATCTTCAGAATGAGATCCAATTGTGTGAGAGTGTGTGTGTGTGTGTGTGTGTGTGTGTGTGTGTGTGTGTGTGCATGTGCATGCCTTGTAGCTTTTAGTGCTGCCTTATAGCTGGTAGCTTGTAGTACATGCTGAGAATTTTACTGGTATGTTGAGCATTTTCTTTGTGGTGTGTGATTGAGGTGATTGAGGTGATTTAATGGCCACTTAACTTCCTGATGCCTGATCCTGGCACAATTCTACTGCTGTAACTCCTCTCACCCCCTGGAACTGCCTGATTTATCCTGTTACTATACTTCTGCTTCAAGTTTTCACACTTATGACTCACTCACTGCTGTGAGTGGTCCTGCATGGAGACCATAATGATTTCGCATGAAACAGTTTATGCCCAAGACTCAGTCTTGCTTCAGTGGATAAGCCTGGATACTGTACATTTGTATATAAGAACTACTGCTGTTATCCTAAAGCCGGTCCTATGCTCATCCCAGGAAGCTTGTTCATTAATATAAGGGGTGGGGGTTTCAATTGAATTGGATGGTCCAGTGTTCCTGGGACAGGCTCCAAATCCACTGTGATATTGTCCAAGATAAATCTGTTACTGGAGATGAATTAATGAATGAATGGATGGATGAAGGCTATAATCTAGACCTGTTAATGCAGGTTTCTTTAATAATGACACCCCCCCATGGTGTCTTGACTGATAGCGCTCCCTTGTGAAGGATCTTCAACCTGCTATATCTGAGCAAGAATGCGCGAGACACACATAACATCCACACTACCATATTATCTTATTACTGAGATCAATGCAAAGCAACTGAGTCTGCAATATCACAGCAGACTTAGAAAAGAAGAGCCCTGACAATACAGTCTAAGTATAAGGCCCAAAAATATCTGGTAGCTTTTTTTTTTAAGATGTAATTTGTTTTCTCTGTCCTTTACCTGTGCCCTCCTTGCTCTTTCTTTTCCAGGTGATAAGTATGGAAATGTGATCCATTTGTATGAGAGAGACTGTTCCATTCAGAGACGGCATCAGAAGGTGGTAGAGGTCGCTCCTGCGGCTCAGCTGAACCCTCAACTCAGAGACAGACTCACTTCTGACTCAGTTAAACTTGCCAAGGAGGTATCTATACACCTCTACACACACAGAAAACAAAGCTTGTACAATACATCAATACAATACCTTTTTTTCAACACATTCTCAGCCCACCCACTATGATGATATTCTCATACTTGTCCACTAACCCCCTCAGCGGGGATGTGTTCTCTTTTTTGAAATGGTGCGAGTAAGCCCATGGCTTTTATTTACAAATCCCTGCAATACCAGGCACAGGAAAAAAGAAAAAGGAGGGATCAGTGAGTAAGAAGTGAGACATACTCCTGAAACTTGGTTATTATGGCTTTAACCATAGCCATCATTTTATTAGTCTTTATGATATGTATCATCCTTTATTATCTTCATCATTATCATCCTACTCATCCGGGCTTCTCATTTTCTCTTTCCCAAAACCCCCCTGCTCACATCTACTTTTTTCTCTCTGCCTTTTACAGGGCTTGACAGGGTGTACATATTGTCACTCAGGTGATAATATCAGCAAGATCACAGCCACAACCACACAAATCTGCTCAGTATAGCTCTAGTAATTTAATTATTCTCACTACTTGATGTGTCTGATTATCAAGTATTTTCCATCTGCTCAAGGAACAGTGCGCAGAAAACTAAAAAAAATTTTTAGTGATATTATCAACAAATTGAAATATAACAAATTAAAGTATACTTTTTCTTTAACGAAGAATTAACCCAAGAGGCTTTAAGCAAAAATAAACAAGTAAATAAATAAAATAAATAAATAAATAAATAAATAAATAATATATATATATATTAAAAAATAAATAAATAAATAATAATAATAATAATAATAATAATAAAGCCTGTGAATTTCACAAAATTTGCACTAATTTAAAAAATACATAAAACTGTATTTTTTTTTATCTGTTTTTCAGTTTAAGTAACAAATTGTTCCCACCTACACAGTTTGACACTTATTGAGAAGTATTATTATGGATTAATTTGTGGTATAACACTTGAAAATTTTCAAGCACCTTTTCATCCTGTTTGAAAGTTAACACACTGCCCTGCTGTTCTTTCTCTAACCCTCCTCTTTCTCTCCCACCTTCTCTCTGTATTGCTCAACCTGGTCTGCACTTGAGGTTTTAAAATAATATATGAAAACATTTTGTGGTACAGCCATCGCAAAGAGTTTTCATATTTCTGACCTTACAATTTTTTTAAACATGTGATTTTATGTAATGATGCAAGATAACAACAATAGCACAGGAGAGGGAGGGGGGAGTGGGGTATACAGGCTTCTGCATACCGGCTTCAGACAGTATTTTAACGGTGTAATTTGTAGTGCAAAATTCTTGTCCTGCCATCAGGAACAGTCATCAGTAACAATGTCTGGCAGGTCTCCACCCACCTATCACTCCCAGCTCAGTTTTCTCTGGTGGTGGTGGTGGCGGCTTAAGTGCGGGGGTTTTAGAGCTAGGTGAAGTGATATAAGCAGTCAGGGGTGCAGCTACATACTTTCTGAGGTGTATGTAAACATATTATTGGCGCCTCCATCCCCCCGTCTATCTGTCCAGATCTCACTTATTCATGCACTTATAAAATACAAGACATATATTGTACACTTTTATTGTGTTATTTTGTTAAATATTACAGCAGGTGAAAACATCACATCTCATACGCTGCATACCCCCTTTTTGCGCCACTGTAAGCAGTAATACTAACACTAGCAAATATCATTAACTTGAGCTGGAGCAAGAGCAATGTCTACAATTATTTCTTGAGGGCAAAGGCATTGCTGTCTTACTCCCAGCAGGGTTTGGGAAATGCCTAATATACCCACTGCATTTGTGACAGGCTCAGATAGATCGATGCGGCACGTTATGCAGTGTTACAGTCAATCATACAAGCTGATTGAATATGTTGCCAACGTTACCCACAGGTTTGAGATCGAATGCTCATTTTGAGTGGTGTAATGTTCTGTGTCTTAAAATATAGTTTACCAAATCTGTATGCTGGTCAATGCTGATTGGTTAAAGGCTAGTCCAATGGTTTCAAAATTAACCTCGCATGACCTGACCTTATTGTTCACAAAGTGAATTTGGCCTGCTTATTCCAGGCTAAATGATGTCATCCCCACCTGGATTATGCTTTGTATGCTTTACATCCTCAGCTGAGGTCAGCTGCTTTCTAAACCCTCAATGCAAGTCTACAGAAGTGTCATTTTTTTCCACTGTCTATATCAAGGGGAACTTTCTTATCTATTCTAGCAACTTCTAAATGATGAAGAGAAGAATGTGATGTGCATGTTGGATGGCTGGGTTCAAGAGAAGGAGGTTGTTGACTACATATAACTGAAGCGAAACTGTTAAGAGGTTTAAAGTCTTATGTCATGTGTCATAATGTCCCAGTGGATGAGCGATCTGAGAAGGTGTAATTGACATTTGGCTGCTCAGGAGTGCAAATGAGATTTGAAAATTACTCATGCTGCCCTCTGAGAAAATATTTTCTTTGTTGGGGATTAACCTGTGCTGACACCCCTACACCCCCCCCCCTCCCACACACACACATACATAAACATTAGGTGGGAAGTCACATATTCCTTCTTCAGAGATGTCCAGTAGTATCTCTTATTTCTGTGCATCTGTCTGTCTGTCTGTGTGTGTGTGTGTGTGTGTGTGTGTGTATACACACTGTTACCAATTCACATCTGCTGATAAAGCATGAGCTGTCAGTTTTGATAAGTCATTCTCTCCTATGAGAATCAAATTTGTATGCATCGTCCTTTGAAATGGCATTAGTGAAGTTGGCAGGTGCGGAAGCCCGGACAGATGACAGAAAGAGATGGAGAACCAAAAAATCATATTGAGGAGCTGCAGCCAACAGGATGGATATATTTTCCATTTTCATCCCTCGATGAAATGTGGCAGGATGATGCCTCAAGTGTGTTGACAGGGAACCCTATCATTTGTTGTGCATTCACACACAGCTCTGTTGCTCTTCACACAGCAGGGGGCAGTAAGAGTCCCCAGGCACCCTCTGGTCACATGCATACAATATTAAAATAGCATAAATCCTTTGCATAAGTGCAAGCTGAAGCACCAGTATGTATAAACGGTTCATTGTTAATGACATGGCTAAAAGCTTTCTAGCTTGCATTACATTTTAAGATAACAGGATGATCTGAATATGTCTTATTTGTAATGTTCTAATGTTTTTGGTGCATTTTTGCATATTGAATGAGAGAGATGCATATGGTTTGTGTGATATTAGCCTAACTAGCAATCTCCAGTTGTTGCTGTTTTTAATATAGACGACTTCTGCCATTTTTTCTTCTTTGAGTGGGTAGTGGATTGGAGTGTTGTCACCTCACAGCGTCCCCAGTTGAATCCTGAGCTTGGGTTACTGTCTCTGTGGAGTTGGGCTTGTTCTCCTTGTGTCTCCAGTTTTCTCCCTCCTTGGTAGTGAATAGGTGACACTAAATTGTCTCTCATTACAACATTTACATTACATTTATGGCATTTGGCAAAGGATACCCTTATCCAGACTGACTTACATGTATCTCATTTACACAACTGAGCAACTGAGGGTTAACTGAGGGCCTTGCTCAAGGAACGACCTTTGGGTTAGCAGTCCAACATCTTAACCACTGAACCATATGGCCCCATTGTTGGTGATGTACAGACCAATGAAAACCAATTTAAACCTGATTAACTAAGATCCAAAATAATGATCTTTAATTTGCATCAGGATAAGTAAAGAGCAGAATGATTGAAAAAAAAACTTCTCAAAATATTATAAGAATTAAAGAGTGCAGACGCCATATTGAGATTGTCTATCCCATATTTATGATCATTTAGAGGAGCTTTCTGATGTGTTTATCACTGCATACTTTTTTCAAACTTTTGTGCTCAACTAAGAAACAGTTTCTGTAAATGTAGCACTTGCCCTTTGCACATCTATCTATCTATCTATCTATCTATCTATCTATCTATCTATCTATCTATCTATCTATCTATCTATCTATCTATTT
>JAOVVG010000044.1:8239699-8247199 GCA_028566375.1 Leptodoras nelsoni | reverse complement strand
GTGACACTGTTGGGGATTTATTCAAAATGCAAGGCACACTTAACCAGTATGGCAACTACAGCATTCTGCAGTGACATGCCATCCCATCTGGTTTGCAATTAGTGGGACCATCATTTGTTTTCAACAGAATAATGATCCCAAACACACCTCCAGGCTATGTAAGGGCTATTTGACCAAGAAAGAGGGTGATGGAGTGTTTCCTCAGATGACCTGGCCTCCACGATCACCCGATCTAAACCCAACTGAGATGGTTTGGGATGAGTTGGACCACAGAGTGAAGGCAAAGCAGCCAACAAGTGCTCAGATTCCTTATGTGTTCCTTATGTGTATATATATACACAGTACTGTGCAAAGGCTTTAGGTAGGTGTGAAAAAGTGCTGTAAACTAAGAATGCTTTCAAAAATGGAGGTTTTTTTGAAGGAACTCGGCTGGTAGGTTGTTCTTCTTGGAGAATAAACCACAGCTCTTCTGAGGATGTAGGCTTCCTCAAATCCTTCTGTCTTTTTATGTAATCCCTTTTCAGGTAATCCTGATCATTCGATTTGTCTAAAATCATTAACAATGACTTGTTCATGGTAGTTGCAGTAACCACAGTACTAATTTACAATGGGACATTATCATTTTAAGCTCTCGCATATTGTGTGTTTATGTGTGAATTTGTTTGAAAGAAGCTGAAGGTCATCAAAGTATTCTCCGTTCCCATAAACACATTTGAAGTTGACCTGCAGTCAGCATTGAGTGACAGGTTTCCTCTGTGATTTCCATACCCTTACAGTGACCCTGAAACTATTGACATGGTCAGTGCAGCCGAAGAAACAGAGTGTGAAAACAGGTCACATAATTGTCAGGTCTTGAGCGCTACTTGTCATTCTTCTTGTATCACAAGCACTGGCTGCCATTTTTCTGCATCCCAGCTCCTATGTTTTCCTCCATAGTTGAGTCACTTGGCCTTGTTTCCATGTCAGAGGTATGACTTTTTGTCTGAACTCTTCCATGAAGAACACTTCTGGCCAGACTTCTCCAGACAGTAGATAGGTGTACCTGGGTCCCACTGGTTTCTGCCAGTTCTGAGCTGATGGCATGGCTGAACATCTTCTGATTTTGAAGGGCAATAAGCTTGATGTGTTTGTCATCTGCTGTATTAAGTTTCCTTGGCCGACAACTGCGTCTACGATCCTCAACGTTTCCCATTTCTTTGTGCTTCTTCAAAACAGCTTGAACAGTACATCTTGAAACCCCAGTCTGCTTTGAAATCTTTGTCTGGGAGAGCCCTTGCTGATGCAGTATAGCTACCTTGCTCAGTCTTGTCATGGAGTATGCCCCGTGACATGAAACTGCTAATTTAGCAGGTTTGTGACATACAGAGTTTGGCTGTTCCTCACCCAGTTTTAAGATCCTACACAGCTGTTTATGTTTCAGTTAATGACTGTGAAATTGATACATGTTGAATTAATGATCATTAGCATCTGTTTGGTATATTTGGTTGATCAGACACCTGACTATAATCCTACAAATTGCCTGACTTTGTGCAAGTGTACTTATAAGCATTGATGCTGGTTTGAAGACAAAGTATAGTAACACCAAATACTGATATAGATTGTTCTTTTGTTCACTCACTTTGCATTTTGTAAATTGATAAAAGTAAACATTTATTATTTGTATGTTTTAAAGCATTCTTAGTTTCCATCATTTTTCCATACCTGCCTAAAACTTTTGCACAGTACTACATATATACATAGGGATATATATGCATATAAAACATATGTTTCCAAAGCTAGTTTAGATGGATATTAGATATTCTTCATCTCTCTTACCCATACTCCCTCTGTAGTCTGCACTTCTCCCATCTAACAGAAGTAGAAATTAATTACAAATCTGCAGTTTGAAAATAGAATATTGATGCCATGGGGAAGCTGGAATTGGCATGAGGAAAGAATGTATGTCTATGTGTCGGGGGGTGTATTTTTTTCCGCAGAGACTTTGTGTTTGCAGTTGTCTACGAATATGGTAGTTGGCATGCTTGAATGTGAGTGCTACAGAAGAATACTATAAATAAGGGCATATGCTAGAGTTAAATGGAGTTAAAGTGTGTTTTTATACACTTTAACTCCATTTGGTTGTTGAAAACATTTTGGTTACATGAAAATTCCTTGAAGGTTTGTTTGTCAGGAAAGGTATAATATTTAGCATTATATATATATAAAGTATTAATTATTGGTTACATGTAAGCTGTTGAAATGATGTGTAATAAAGGACATGAATAAGGTATGAAGCACTGTAATTCCAAAAGGATGTGATGGAAAATTATACTGGCTAGCTTCTTGGGAAGCTGGTTGACAAACCCTAAATGTGTGCAAAGTGGCAGTATGATACACTGAACTTGTTTCACATAATTCTGATCACAGCATAATGTTATTTGAAAATTTTGTAGTATTTCATAGTTTTTGCTGTTATATAGCAGAAACTGTAGTTTTAAGTAATTAGCAGCTAAAATCTGTCAACTCCATCCATCTTTATTACCATGTGAATGGCTAATGGAAGGCATTATTGTAGTCTAAAAATTGTCTAATAAATAATGGCTACTTTTGTGCCTTAGTCTTCAAGAATATGTTTTTCAAAGTTGATATCTGTTTTAATGTTTCACAGTCTTGCCCCGGGTAAATGTACAAACAGTTTACTTCTCTGTTAAAAACACTACCTCCTCAATCCTCCCACTCTTTACACCTCGATTGGTTTTTATGCCAGATGCCCTTCCCAATGCAACCATCCCATTTGCTGGGCTTGGGGCCAGCACTGTGTACGTTGCATCCCTTGGTAGCTGTATTGGGCAGCAAGTTTATGGCCTTGCTCAGAGGCCCTATGACATCAGCCCCGATCTCGGGGCTCAAACCCCTGACATTTTGATTGACAATCCATCACCCTTCCTACTGTGCTGCCCTAATCTTTTGTCATATATAATGACTAATGTCTAAAAAAGGCATTTAAACCAGACTGACATACTGAAAATTAATATATATCATATCATATATTCATTTTGCCCTCTTTATAAATGATTGCAAAGCTAAAAGTTAATTTGTAGTAAACTCAATAAGTTCAATTTATTTGTCCCAAATGTATGTTCCTTGCTGTGTCACATAATAGATTTGCTATATATACAGTATGTAGTTAATAATGTTAATAATGTTTGCCTCTGTTTTTTTTTTATTTTATTTTATTTTTTACACTCAGTCAGGGCAAGACTGTAGAGCATAACTAACGAGCGCAGATAATCAAGCTGCAACTTAATGTTAATGTTAAAACTGCTCTCCACCAGTCCACTGCTGTATGTCTACAGCTCCATATAATACAATTAATAATGATAATGCTAGATAGGGCTAATGTGCTTTCTTCTTTTCTTTTCTTTTCATTTATTCTTGTTGCAGAGTAGTTGCATCACAAAACACTCTATGTAGCTTAGTACCTGTGTCTGTAAAGGGTGTAACTTCAGCCATTGTTTTACACAGACTGCAGTTTAAAATTTTCAACAGTTATATCTTGATGCTGAGTGTTCGTGTGCAGGGTTTAAAGTAGCAGCAGGAAATAAACTTATATGGCCTGCGTTATTGAAAATATACAAACCCCATTTCCAGAAAGGTTGGGACACTTTCTAAAAATGCAATAAAAAATGGACATTTGTAATTTGCTAATTCAGTTAAACCTTTATTTAAGTGAGACGAGAAAAGACTCTCAGTGTTTTCAATGACAAACTTAATACTATTTGTTAAATATAAACACTTGATGGCTGCAACACACCCAAAAAAAGATGGGACAGAGGCAAAATAAGACTGAAAAGATTATACAGGTAACATTGGAAGGGTCCACAATTAGAAGTTTAACTGGTAACAGGTGAGGTCATCAAGACTGAGCATTAAATGAGCATCCACCAAAGGCTTATTCTTTGCAAGCAAGGATGGGTCGTGGTTCACACTTCATGAGAGAATTGTTAGACAGTTCAATGTTTTTCAATATAAGATTATAAAGAAGGTCTTTCACCCTCTACAGTTCATAATATCATGAAAAGATTCAGGGAGTCGTGGAAAATCTTGCTGCATGAAAGCCAAGTGTGTAATCCACAGCTGAATGTGTATGACCATGCGCGGTACTGTTTGAGAAAGTGTCATGCAACCATTATGGACATAGCCGCATGGGCTCTGGAGTACTTTGGAAAATCATAGCCACTTAATACAGTCTGCCGCTGCATAAATAAATGCAGCCTGAAACTGTATTATGCAAAGAAGAAGCCAGATATTAATTTTGCACAGAAACACAGTTCTCTGGGCCCGAAGTCATCTGGACCAAAGACAGCAGAAACATGTTCTGTGGTCAGATGAGTCCATGTTTCAGCTTATTTTAGTGAAACACGGAAGTTGGATTTTATGTCCTGTTTTATGTGATGTCCAGACTGTTACCAATGAAAATTGCATCTGTGATGGCATGGGGCTGTATCAGTGCCCATAGCATGGGTGATCTGCATAAATACATAAAGTTACCATTGAAGTGGAGGCTTATATTGATATTTTGTAAAACCATATGCTGGCGTCAACATATGCTGCCATCTTTTTCAAGGAGCTCCATGTCTATTTCAGCACGACAATGCCAGGCCTCTGCACCAGTTACAACAGTGTGGCTTGACAGGCCTGACTGCAGTCCAGATCTGTCTCCTATTGAAACTGTATGGCGAATCATGAAGAAGAGAATCAAACAACAGAGACCACAGACTGTTGAGCAGCTCAAGTCTTGTACACAGCAAGAATGGGCAAAAAATCCACTTGCAAAACCCCAACAATTAGTATCTTCAATTCCCAAATGATTAAAACGTATAATTGAAAGAAAAGGTGATCTGACCCATGCCTAAACATGCTTCTGTCCCAACTTTTTTGGAATGAGTTGAAGGAATCAATTTCTAAATTTGCTTATATTTAATAAATGGAAAACATAATTGAAAACACTGAACATCTTTTCTTTGTTCTTTTGTCTGTTTAGTAAAGGTTCAGCAGAATTAACAAATTACAGATGTCAGTTTTTATTGCTTTTTAAGAAAGTGTCCCAACTTTCTGGAACTGGGGTTTGTAGTGTTATATTGATTTTGTGTCAGTACTTGAAATACTTTCCTAATGACTTGGCTCTTTCCCATCTGTCCCTCTCTGAATCCTCACAAAACATTATACAGTTGACATTTTGCTACACTGGAACTACACTGCTAAATGCAGCAGTTTCTCCAAAGGTCACTTCTTTTGGTAAGCAGCTGCATGTAGTAGTGTTCGCTTGGCAGTTCTGTACAGATATTAATAGTATCCTAGCTGCTACACCAAGGCAAAAGGCATTCTAGCGGGTGCATGCTATCCAAATCATTAGCTAAACACCTTCCTTTAACTGTAGTGTCACAGAACCAACTCATTCTCTGGCTGCCTTACACAAAGAGAGACTTTTTCCCATGGGCTGGAGGTGTAAGTGGTTTATTAACTTGGTCAAAACTCTTTGGCAGGGAATTACTGTATCTGTCATTTGAACCAGTTGATGTCAGTTGCAAGTTCAAAGTGTGTTGTGAGCAATTTCCTAGGGTAGAATTTCAACAAATTAAATATTTTTTTCTTTGGCACTAACAGTTTTCTAATCTAATTTAGAATGATCTTATGGAGTGATCAGCTCCATAATAGCTTAAGTGGATGAATTATCAGATGACTCATTATGCTAGGGTAGATTTGAAGACCACATTAAATGAGCCTTTTTTCTCGTAATTCCCAATGTCTAGACATTGAAATAACTAGACAGAAGTTTATCAAAGACAATTCCCTACTATTGAGATACTGTAGGACTGAATTGTCTAGTATCTAGTTAAATGTAAATAATCCCCTTCTGTCTTTCAGCGTGGATCTTGTCCATGCACAGCTCCGTGTGTGTGAGGGCCGGAGTCTTCCCGAGCTTGGCCTCCGACAAGATAAGATCAAGATCAATGGTTGTGCCATCCAGTGCCGTGTCACTACAGAGGACCCGGCCCGTGGATTCCAGCCTGACACAGGGCGAATAGAGGTACAGCATTAGGGTTTGGCTGTTTAAATGTTACGTGAAATGTTACATGAAGTAAAGTAGAGTTACCACTACAGTTATTATTACACACTCACCCACCATGTATTAGGACATTTGATTTAGGTGTACAAGTGGCTGGTGAGCGTATATCGTGTGCTGTTTTCATACGGTAGAGTCTAATTCAGTCACATAATGCAGGAGTTATGAAATGTGTTTCGTGTCAGGATGGGCGAACGGTCTAAGGTGCTGTGTTCAGGTCGCCGTCTCCCCTGGGGGCGTAGGTTCGAATCCCTGAGGGCAGGGATGGCTCAATAGTTATGGTGTTGGGTTACTGACTAGAAGGTCGAGGGTTCAAGCCCCAGCACCACCAAGCTGCCACTGTTGGGCCCTTGAGCAAGGCCCTTAACCCTCAACTGCCCAGTTGTATAAATGAGATAAATGTAAGTCACTCTGGATAAGGGTGTCTGCCAAATGCCATAAATGTAAAAGTTTTAGCCTTTTTTGTCACCCCTTTAACTGTAAAATAAATTTCATGGCTCAGCACAGATGTATGAACATAATCCAAATCAAATACTGAAATATAATGCTCATTTTTTAAACATCCACAGTAATGTTTTGATCTATTGGAGCCATAAATTTTCTTCCTGAAATTTCCAACAAAACATATTACATCCAAGCTGACATTCTGCATAGTTCTAATGAAAGTTTGCATAAAACTGATTCAACATAAGTCAAATAGGATAGTAACTATAAGAAATCACACTCCCCCTGCACATGCTCCATGGACCCCTCTTTGAGAATGACTGGTCAAAGCGATGCCGTGACAAAATCTCTATCCATGCCTAATGGATTGTCTCAGTGACAGCCTACTTAGGTTAGATCTGTTAACATTAACATGACACAATGAAGCCTGAAGCATCTGAATATGGTTACTAAGCAACACCTAATTAGTTTTTAATGCTAATGAGTTAAAAAAAAGAGAAAAAGTTAATTCTTCATACTGTTTTTCCTGGAAAATGCACAATAATAAGCATTGCTCACACTATACAACACCTGAATAAATACACTACTGGCAATGCCTATATAAAACATATAAGTTAGTAAACTAATAAACTGAGTACTACTCCCAGAATGCACTTAGAGAGATACCCATACCAGAATATACCAACTGCTATGTGGCTTTTTGGAAAAAGTACCTATACTATTATTTTCCCTTCCTTTTCTTTATCCTGCCCCAGGTATTGGTCAAACCCAGGCATCACTGAAACATCCCTGCCTACATACAGTGTGTGCTAATTTCTCTCTGCTCAATTGTCTTTTCTTTTCTTTCTTAGGTTTCCCTTAATTTCATAACTAAAGTTAATGTTTCCAGTTTTTTTATTTATATACACTCACTGACTTTGTTATTGGGCATATCTATACTTGCTCAGGGC
>JAOVVG010000044.1:8072748-8083443 GCA_028566375.1 Leptodoras nelsoni | reverse complement strand
TGCAGGACTTGTATATGTCATTCCCAAGACGAATTGATGCTGTATTGGCCGCAAAAGGAGGCCATACACCATACTAAAATGGCAGGTGTTTCAGTTTCATTGTCTAACCCCTGTACACCACTATTATAGACCTGATTTCTGCAACATAATGGTGTGACTACATCTTTAGTCTTCTGAATTATTGTGGACAGGTGAACTGGATCCAATATGTCCATCACCTTGTTGTGCTAATAGATGGATTGGTTGGGACACACTGCCTTATCTCTTTGTCCCTGTTTCTCTCTATGTCTCACACACACACACACACACACACAGAACTGCATCTCCTATGACTTAATAGCAACAGGAGACTAAAAGAATTTCCTTCTCGCTGCCCAGCTTTATTTGATGCTTATAATTTTGAGCAAATAAAATCGCCATGTTAGCACTTCCTTTATTGCTGATGCGATAACAGAGTGCAGAGATCCTTGTTACCAAGTCTGTACCATCAGAGAGAAAAATGCTTCTAACGATTATAGCCGTACTGGTTCTCATAACCGTCTACAGCTTCCTGGGTGACCATCATTCCCCGGGATAATGATTTTATTTTCTAAATATATGTGAGATATGCTAGAGCAATGACACATCTCATACACATTTATTATTGACGAGAGGATAGGGGGGAAAAGGCGTTTTATGTGCTTCTAAGGCATGGAAAGACGTGCAATGATGGTGTACGTTTTGGTAGCTTGCTGTTTGCCCAAACATGTAAGCCATCACTCAACTGATGACAGGAGGGCAAATGTGTCCCACGGCTACAAAAGAACAAACCTGCTGTGGATTCCTTTCAACAGGGATCCTTTAAGCTCAGAAATGATTTTTGCACAAGCTACCAGGAGGTGAATTAATCAAAAGGCAGTCATGGTGGGAATATGGCTGACCATTATAACCCATAGATATTTTGGCTGAATAATGAGCTGCGGATCTTTTCATTCCACAAATCTATTGCTGTGCCACTTGTTTGTCTTAAAGAGTATATTTGAACGTCTGGAGGATTCTTTACTTAATGGTGACTATCTGATCTAGAGAAATTTTCAAAAACCGTTCCATTTTCAATCAAAGGAATATCAATGACTCTTGTCATTGTGGCAGGCTCATTTAGCTAAAAAATAAATAAATAAATAATAAAGCATTTTCTTCAACCAAGATCAATTACTTCTCCACCTCTCTGGCAACCGACATGGCCTTGACAATTTGCCGATCTGCCACCCTGCCTATTCTTTTTATCTTCTTCTGTATTGTATTTCTTTATGTTAATGGTGTATCTGAAGTTATAGTATCTGGGAGATTTTCTTTCGCCTGGATCATATTACCAGCAACACACTTGCCCTTCATTGCATGCTGGAAGTTTAGCTTCAATTCTGAGTTATTTTATTTACGTCTTGAATAATTAATGAACGATGGCAGTGTATCACAGCACTGAGCCTCTGCTTCACAACCATTTAAAGGTTGTTAAACAGATACAAACACCATAATGTACAATGTATTATTAAAGTAAAGGGATCCCCCCCACCACTACCACCATGGCTCATTCAAAGTGCTGATTGAGGAGATTAAAGAGCAATTACAGTGTCAGTATTTTAAATCTGAACATGCCGCTGTGAATAGTCCACTTCAGACAACCGGATTTCCATGTGTCATCATTTGATGAGAGTTCAACAAAATTGTGCGGAGCTGAAACCTGAGACAGATTATTCCTCCGTCTGAAGTTCATTCTTATTCGATATGTGTCATAGGTGCTTAAATTGCTGCCTCGGATAGAGGGTCGTCCGGGTGCATCGCTGCCCCCCATGGACTTCAAAAAACTGGAGGCGGATCTACGTGATGCGCATGGTAAGGACATCACTCCTGAAGACGTGATGTCGGCAGCCATGTACCCAAAAGTCTTTCAGGAGTTTAAAGAGTTCACATCCAATTTCGGGCCTGTTGACTGTCTCAACACACGACTGTTTTTCGATGGGCCAAAAATTGCAGAGGAGTTCCAGGTAATGATCCTCTATCTTCTCTCTGTCTGTCTCTCTATGTTTGTCTCTTTCTCCCTTGTATTCTGTTTGTCTCCTCTTACCTCTTTGTCATGTCTGGCTCTGCGTGTCTGCCATAAATTATAATAGCTGCTCAGATGATGCCTGTATCTGGGGCAGAGATTTTTTCCTGTTTTCTTTTTTTCCCCCCAAGCCTTCTTTGCAGACAGGTCCATGCCAAATCCAGTTCAGCTTGTTTATAGTGCAGTGGGATTTGACCTTCTAAGCCCTGACTAAAAGCCAGACCCCTCTTTCATCCTGTTTTAATATTCAACGTCAGTGACAGGAAAGTGCTAATTGAGTCTTCCTTGTACCAGATGCAGGTTTAACTGCAGTAGTGCAATGTGTCTGTTTGTGCGTACGTGCATGGTGCTTAGGATGAGCTCTCTTTAGTAAAGGGAATGTCAAGATATGAAGATTTAACAACATTGGCTTAACAGCATTTGCTTAATGTTTCATTTGCTTTTATGAGCTTGCTCATGTTTCTCTCACCTAAATCCCCATTAATGCGCAGTAGTAACAGAGAGTACAGACATTGCACCCACCTGTCAGGCAGAATCTACCAGGCACAGGCATGCTCATGGCCATAAGCACTAAGAGGAGATGAAAGGCCAGACCAGCGCAGCTAATCAGGCGGAGAAAGATCTGGATAAAAGGGAAACAAGTGAACTTTAATTCACTTTCCGGTCTGCCATACCTCAGAAACTCCACCGATGACGTTAAACAGCATGTTACCATCTCTAACTTATCAGACTTTGATTTTCCAAACACTTGCTTTTCTTATATTCTTGGATAGTGATCATAGTATCCCCTGTGTTCTTTGGTCTGCACGATCCTAACTTCATTTCTCAGAGGAAAAGCCACCACTCATTATGTTAAATTAGCATGGTCTATATTAAGCAATCACTGACGTACACAACTTCCAAAAATAGTTGTTCCAATTTAACTACCCAACATCACATGACTCTGGGCCTGCCAGAAGCCTGAGTGAGCATGGTGCATATAGGTCATCTCTCAGTCAGGCTTAAAACTCCATGTTGTTGCTTTCTCTCATTTCTTTCTTCTGTTTGTCTCTTAGGTTGAGTTGGAAAGAGGAAAGACGCTACATATAAAAGCCTTGGCTTTGGGGGACCTGAACAAAGCTGGACAGAGGGAGGTGTTTTTTGAGCTTAATGGTCAACTTCGGTCTGTCCTGGTGAAAGATATGGTGGCTATGAAGGTACTTATAGTTTACTTATAAGCAAACTGAGAATGAACTTCAACAACGAACCTATCATACAACCATTCTCCTAAAAATAGAATATAGAAATACCCTTGTTTTAGTCACCAAACCATAACGACACTCTATACTGAGTTGCCTCAACAATGAACTTATACAAACATTCCTGTTCTCATTAAAAATCAGAAATACCCTTAGTTTAACCTGTCGAAACAGCAAAACCATAATGAAGCTCAATTTTTAGTAATGGCAGCTCATTACCGAGAGACTGTATCTTTTAAGCCTCTTCCACATTATCAAGTGGCTTGCCACCATCTTCTCACTTTCTATATATGGGAGAAAAACTTGTTTTTTCAACCGTCCTGTCAGATTACCAGTTCTTGCTTTGCAGCTTTCATGGCACCCGTCCAAAACGCCACTTCCCTTCAGTTTCTCACACAGCAGATGCCGGTCATTACTTAAATTAAACAGAGAAAATAAAGTGCCAATCTGTCTTTTCTATATTATTTAATGCTCTACAAACAGAGCCACTGTGCAGCATTTTGTATTGGATAATACAGACTCTCAACAGCAAGGTTAATCTATGTGCCCGTCTGACACACAGTTTACTTCTCCCTCATGATTAATTGAGTAATATACCACTATGTCTTCAGAGCTGACATCAGGTAAAGAGAGAGAGTAAATTTGGCAATTGGCCTCCCTTTAGACTTATAAACTGTGAATTATTTCAGTATGTCTCATGATATAATACTTAAATACTTAAATACTTAAAAAGAGATCAGGTGCCAACCTGGAACGGACTTAATTGAGTAATGTGAACCACTGTGTCATCGTATCTGACTTTAAATTAAGTAGAGAGTGTAAAATCTGCAATTCTCAACCCTGGAGGCCTGGGCTGAACACTTGAACAGCTGTAATGCTACAAAATGAGATCAGGTGTCAGGAGAGTTCTTGCATTCTGTCTATGGCAATTGTTCTTCCTTTAAAAAAGTATACTGTGACTGTAGTAGACAGTAGACTGTGTCTACTACATCTGGTACATACTGTATGTGTGATTATTATGAACAATAATGGCGCATTAATTAATACAGGAGATTACAAAAAACTCAAAGAAGTCACTTTTAATGTCTTAAGTGAGTTGTTGAATTCCATCTATATATTTATAACTATATAAATACTGTATAAATAAATAAATATATGTGCCCTACGATGGGTTGGCACCCTGTCTAGGGTTGTTCCTCCCTTGTGCCCTATGCTGCCGGCTAGGCACCGGCTCCCCCGTGACCCTGAAAAGGAATAAGCGGCCAAGAAGATAAATGAATGAATAAATAAATATATGTGTGGTGGTCTGGGAAAGCCCATTTTCTGCCTATATATATATATATATACGTATATATTTATTTATTTTTATTTTTTTTTTTTACCCTGACTAGGAATAAGCGGTTAAGAAAATGTATGTATATATATATATATATATATATAAATATATACAATACATTATCATTATCAGAAGTAGCCTACTTTAAGTAGCCGATATTTCACCTAAATGTTATTGCTCTTTCTAAACTTGCCAGAGATCATGTTCAGTAGATAAGGCATCAGTTTAGCAAATGCTGAGTCTAACTCTAGGTGTTTTAATTGCTAGGTTGCTAGCTAAGTGTTCCTTCTTACTACAGTGAATGCCACAGATCAATCAAGTTTGTTAGATGTCATAGCAAAATGTTATTATAGTTGCAACTGGTCTACATCCCAGCCATCAAATTATCAGTAATATTCATTACTCATAGTAACTCATGTAAAATGCAAAATAAATCAGTTTTAGAGCATTTTTAGAACTATATATAGTACAACATGTAATATTTTCACCACATGAAGGGTTCTTTCCATGACCTGCACACATATCAATTTTCAAGATTACAAAGTAATAAAAATTTTAACATGGGAAGCTGAGAATTGGGGAGCTGTAAATGGCAGTTGGGTGGCCCTGGGGGGAATACTGAACTTAATTTGCCAGTACCGCTGACTGAAGAATTTCTGAAAAAGTTAGTTCAGTCTAATTTTCCAGTCTAAAATGATTTGAAATTAAATGAAAAATCCTTTACTCTGTGGAGTAAATGTAAATCCTTTACTCTGTGGAGTAAATGGAGAATGTGTCAAAATTATTGCCTGTGGTAATTTCATTATACGATGGTGTGGTCAAAAGGTTTGGTGAATGTTACAAAGAAAAACAGACACAACACACGTTTGACACATTCGTGCAGCACCAGAAAACTGTTGTAAAAGTCTTTTTTTTGGAATCGCCTTCCGATTTGCTGTCACATGAGTCTGAATCTCTGAGATATTCGCAAACCGTGATCCCTTCATGGCCTCCTTAAGGTGAGAAAACCAAAAATAAATGTGTAAGACTGGGGGAGTAAGGAGGGTGATCCAAAACAGTTACGCTCAGTTACACTCTGAGCTAAGAACTGCCTCACAAGGATCGTATCGCTTGACCCCACCTTTTCAACACGTTGCATTCAAATGACTGTGCCACGTGAACCCGATAAGCCACACCCACCACGCACTAGATAGCCACATGGGTTTCATTCAAGATGTATGCCTATTCACCGAATTCTTTGTCCACACCTTGTATACTACAGGAGTGACGTGTTGAGTTTAGAATTTCCCCATAATCCCAATCTTGTGTGCTACCCACAGGAGATGCACTTCCATCCAAAGGCTTTGAAAGACGTCAAGGGTCAGGTGGGAGCCCCCATGCCAGGGAAGGTGGTGGAGATAAAGGTGAAGCAGGGTCAGAAGGTGGAGAAAGGTCAGGCCCTCTGTGTGCTCAGTGCCATGAAAATGGAGACGGTGGTCAACTCGCCGCTCACAGGAACTGTGGCCAAGGTGTATGTCAAGGCTGATAGCACGCTGGAAGGGGACGATTTGATCCTGGAGATCACAGAGTAAAGGTTACAAGTCAGGAATGGAGAAAGCAAACCTTCTTTACTGACTTGATTAGCTTTCCTAATTGGGATAAAATTTTAGAAAGTACAATTTCAACCAGATTTAAATATACAGTGAGTGCGAATACCAGAAAGGTGTCATTTTCTTTCAGCAAATGTGCATGTTCTACAGAATATGACTGTAGTGTAGGATTGCAGGTCTCTTTCTGTCATCCGGTTGAAACATACTATATACCTTCACCTAGCAAAACTTTATCTAGTGCATTTTGTACCCAGCTGTGCAACAGTTTTATTTTCCACAGTGACGATTTTAGGAGTGAAAGTTATCAATGACTTTATTGCCTGTTACTGTGACCAATTTAATCACTGTAAATTCTGACTTTTTGTACATACATATAATCCCTTCTGGTTCATCTGGTTTTACACATTTTTGTCATAATGGGACATTAGTAGAACATTAAAGTCGATGTAAGATAATAATTTTAAGCTTTCCAGACTAAAGCAGAACATTAACTGGGTTGCCATGATAATGTATCTTACATTACAGCACATGTTATATATTGAAGTAATTGTGGGACCATTTTGTAATTAAATCATGGAAGCAAGCTAATGTATGTTTCAGTGTAAATCTCTGAATCTTTTAACAGACATTCTTCTTGTTTAAAGGGCTTGATATATTGCAAAACAGTGTGCAATAATGATGCGATAGAAAGTGGTCACGTTTCTTGTTCATCTCTGGGTGCTTTTTAACTTGACCTACAAAAGCTTGTGTGTTCAGTACCACTGTTAGTCACATGGTAATTGTACCATGATAGAGCATTTTCATCTTCAGAGCGTGCACGGGGTCACCTCATCTAAACTTTCTTCATTCGGCAATATAAACTGTTCGGCAATATAAAGTACACTGCTTCATTTCACTCCACCCCATTCATCCTCACAGCTCTAAATAGCAAATCATCTCATTCAATCTTTCATCTTTCTGCACTTTTTGGAACTGCTCTACAGAGTAGAAGTGGGCTACAGCACATTAAGGTTTACATTGCTTTATATGAGTAAATGCCCACCGTTTAACTTTTCCACATTTTTATTATTATAGCCCACCACTGAAATCTTAAGTAGGACTATATGTCACAAATCTACACAAAATAGGCCATAGTATTTAATTGTGTGTGTTTTTGGGGTGGGAGGTTCATGGGGGGTTCATGGGGGCTGTGGGGGGGGTTGTTAATGAAGGATGGACACTAATTCAACAAGCAAAAATCTAAGTATAGGTAACTCTGAAGGAACTGGAGAGATCCACAGTCCGCAGGACAAACACAGACACTTTGCAGTGCTTGCAAATGAGTAGCAAGACATATGACATTTTGGTGTCTGAGGACATTTGTAGCAAAGGGTTTTCTGGTCTGCTGAGTCCATTTTGGCATTGGCACAAAGCACGATACTTGGTGATAAACAAACACTACTGATCACGCTGAGAACACCATCTCAACAGTAAAGCATGGTGGTGGTAGCATCGTGTTGAGCGTTACCTTAACATCTGGCTTGCTTCTGTCCTGGCTCCCGAGTGGCGCAACAACAACACGTTCGCCGTATCATCCGGAGATCGCTAGAATCTGGGTAATGCTATAGCTGCTCGTAGCCGGGAGCTCAGAGAGCAAGATTGGCCGTGCTCTCAGGGTGGGAGGGGCAGCATACTGTCCAATCACGGGTGTCTGTGAGCTCATGCATACAAGAGGTGGGCGGGAGCGCTTTCCTCCGAGTGCGTTACACCATTACACCGAAAGTTGCATGAGCAGCAGCTCGAAAAGAGGCGGCGGCTTGCGTCACGTGTTTCGGAGGAAGTACGCGATGGCTTTGCCCTCCCTGACTGGCAGTTCGTCGTCTGACAAGGGGGGATGCACTGACGGGTGGGAATTGTAGACGACTAAATTAGGAAAAAATCCAAAAAAGAAAAAGAAAAAAAAAGAATGCTGTCCTCACCCAGGCACTGATTTCAGTGTTCTACAAGAAGAGGTGAGTAATTTCCCAAATCGTAATTCATTTTCTGCATTTCTACACTTTCATTATGTCAAATAATATCAGGGTTCAATGTGCAATGTGGAAATAAATTCATCATCTAATCCTATTCTTGTATTGACTTCAGACTTTTTAGCGTCTGTAAAACATTTTCATATCCTATTAAGCAATTTTTAAGGTTTGAATGTTTTATTTATCTTTTTTTTATTGATTTGCTCTTAAAAATACATTTACAGAAAGGTAACATTTACAAAATGGAAAGCTGAAAGCATGAAAACAAAATGAGGTTGAACAAGATGACCTTATAATAAACTGACATCAGGTTTTTAATATTTGTATCAGGCATTTTCTGATTTGTGAAAGCGTTCACAAGCATTTGCTGTCTGATATGATCGGTTTATATAGTTCTATTTACATTGCCATGAGAAATAATACAGCAGTATTGAGTCGACCATAAACTGAATATATCCCCAGAAATTGACTCTGATTTCAACACCAAAAACAAATGAATAGCATACAAATGAATGGTTGTCAGACAAAATTAGAAACTGCAAAAGCTTTCACAAATCAGGGAGGCTCAGATTTTAGCCTGCTTTTATAGAACCTAGAGTCTTTTTAGCGTGCGAGATGGAACCATTTTTCTGATAATGCAAGAACCCCTGCTGAGGACTCATCCCGTAATCCTGTACAACAGCTTTTTTGTATCAGTCAGTCACAAAATGCACTCACAGTGGGGAAGAGCAATTAGACTATATGCAAATTATTAAGTTATTTGACTGAGGATTTGCAAACTGCAGCATCATGCACTGCTTGCAACTAGTGAATGTCACTTTCTTGGCAATGTTGTAATATTCGGCCAGCTTCCAAGCCTGTGTCAAACTTCCCTAAGTTACAGAACTTTTTTGATCCTTTTTTTATTTTCTGTTTAATTATTTTTAATTGACTGATCTTTATTAGGGTGTAGCATGACCAAGATGTTGGTTGGTGGAGAACAAAAGGGGGAGGAGTCATGATTTGGAGGGAAAAATAACAATAGACACTTTATTTGACTGGGAAAAAGTCAAGAGGGAAAAATACTAGACAAGTCATGATTAGGTGCTAATTTCTCTTTTCTTTTATTGTCACTTAAGTATTTTAAAGCTAAAAGATTTGGGAAGTTGAACCGCAGAGGTGGAAAATCTATAGATTTTGCAATCTGTGGGAACTCTATCCTGAAATGAAAAAAAAAATGCACTCAATCTTCTGATTACAAGAACCGGTAAGATCAATTCTTGTGTTATTATTTCTTTTTTTTTTAGGGTGGAAAGACTTTTTTGTAAGCAGATCTTGTTGTTTTGTTTTGTGAAGAAGCCATTAAGCCAGACTTCCTTTGTTGCCGTTATGTGTTAAATTTATGAGCTGTCTTTGGTTGACATGGTAAATGGATCCCCTTTTTGGTTCTATGGGCTGCTTTAGCAGACATTTCATAAACTGCTTGTTTACACTGGCCTTGATAGCTGTCAATGTGCTGTGTTCTAACTCTGACTCATGATCAAACACAAACACAGGCATCAAAGCAGCTGTCTTTTCCATCTTTTTTGGATCTATAGACTTCACCTACACCGGTAATGCTGGGGACATGTCCTCACTACTTGAATTTGTGCCCACCACATTGTGATACTGTAGAGTACAAAACATCTTTGACATCAGAGGAACTGGGCTTAATATTTTTTTCTAAAGAAATAATCATCTATTTTTTATAAACTAAACCTACAAGCAGGTTATTGTGGAATATAAAGTCAGGCTTTAGACTGTCTGTAGCTGTCTTAATTTAATCAGCCTGCAAGATCAAGCTCACTGGTTTACTTTGTTTCTTCTTCTAAACTTCCCTTCACACAGCTCCCAGTGAATGCAGTGTGTAGGGGATGTAAATCATATTAACTGCATTTAAAAGACTTTCAGAAAACCACTATTTCCATTATGCAGGAAGTGTTTGTAAAGCTGGTAGGCATTTAAAAACAGCATATCCTTTAGGTGAAAAGCAGTTAAAACTAAAAATGCTGCAGAAAAGCTTTTTGGCTTGTCATCCTGCCCCCTGCCTAGTTGGTAATTTTACAACTAAGTCCTAAGTCGGTCTCCCTAGCACAAGGGAGGATCTTCCTGAAATTGAGCTTATTTTGTGTGACAGTGTATGTGGTTGCTCTCTGCCTAATCCAGTATCTATTAGCGCGTTTGAAGTTGTGTGTTCACTGTGTTGTTCTGAATGGTTTTCAGTGTACAGTATAGGCCAAAAGTTTGGACACTCCTTCTCATTCAATGCGTTTTCTTTATTTTCATGACTATTTACATTGTAGATATTATAAAATAATCATAATATGAATTTTAACAGTTGTCTAATCGGCTGTCGGCTGTGTAGTAACCTGACTTCTGCACAATACAACTGATGGTCCCAACCCCATTGATAAAGCAAGTAATT
>JAOVVG010000044.1:8018885-8030994 GCA_028566375.1 Leptodoras nelsoni | reverse complement strand
GCCCTACACCATACTAATAAATTATTGTGGTCTAAAATGACAGGTGTTTCAGTTTCATTGTCTAACCCCTGTATTTAATAGACATACACTGAAATAATCTTTGTTGGATCATCTTAATCCTAGGATTCATAAAGAAATAAATAAATAAAACAACATTTAAGTAGAAACTAATCTGGGGTTACTGGAATAAAAAGCATAAAGTAGAATTACTCTAGACAGCTTTGTCTCTGACCTTAGGCCTCCATTAATGCGGGTTTTGTCCTCAAGTAATGGCAACCCGAAGTGTCCTAATTGTTTGTGTACTGTGTATGTATGAAAAGCATGAAAAGTAGAGAAAGTAGAGTGCACTAAAAGACGCCCTTTATAAAACAGGTACACAGCATAACAACATGCTGTGTGTTTTTTTATTATTCCCTCCTCCTGCCCGTGTTTAGACGCAGCAGACGTGCAGCGTTAGGTGCACGCGTGTGTATCTTTCCCCTAAACTCGCCGTGAAAACCGGGCCCGTGGGCTCTGTAGCGCCGGATCCACGACTCAGAAAGCTCCAATAACGGCACCATGAACAGCATCCCAAAGTCTTACCTCAGCCTCAGTTTGTGTTCGAGTCGCGCAGCAGCGGAAATACAAGCGCTGGATATTTCTACCAACTAGGACAACTTCGACTTCCTGAGGATTTGAGCTGCTCGCTTTCGTCATCCTGGCTGGCCAATCACAGAGCACGTCACCATCCACGCGGTCCAATAGGATCGTGAAAACTGTACATCGCTGACTCATTGATGAGAGGTGAGAGCCAGGATCGTCCAATAGGAATGTCGGGTTTAAAAACGAAGCGCTAGCAGGAGCGGAATTTCTTGGAAGAGAACTTCCGCCAAGAGACCAGGTTATGTTTGATAGTAGCTCACATGATAAGAATTACGTTCATTCACACAACACGTCAGTAGTCTTGCATATATATTACATGATTCACGTTTATGAATGAACACGTCATTATTTCATTTATATTCACTTAAGGCCATTGCTCTTGACTCTTTGTTGTGAGTTTGGGATCATGGGTTCTCTCAAACACGTTGAATAAAAGGCTTTAGGCTGCAGCATTAGTTCCTCAGGCACTTGGTTCTCAGAGTTAGGTCCAAGGATATCTCACAGGGATCCCTGAAGAGCATCCCGAGGGTCTGAAATATTCTGATTTTGTTCAGAAATATTCAGAAGAGTGGAGGTTATTATAACAGCAAAGGGACTAAATCTGGAGTGGGACGCTCCATTCCATATGCAGTCCACCTTTTGGTGTTATAATAACTTCTACTCTTCTGGAAAGGCTTTCCTCTAGATACTGGAGTGTGTTTGTGGATATCTGTGTCCATTCAGCTGCAAGATGAATGGATGAGGTCTGGAGTGCAGTTGGCGTTCCAGTTTATCCCAAAGGTGTTCAGTGGAGCTCTGGTCAGGGCTCTGTGCAGACACTCAACCTCTTCAACATTAACCTCAGCAAATCATGTCTTTATATACAGCATGCACAGTCATGCTGGAACATGTTTATGGTCCAAAGTTTGAAGACACCTGACCAATCACATCCACAGGACACGTCCCACTCCAGATTTAGTCCCTTTGCTGTTATAATAACCTCCACTCTTCTGAGAAGGCTTTCCTCTAGATTTTGAAGTGTGGCTGTGGGGATTTGTGCTCTCATTCAGCAACGAGAGCATTAATGAGGTCAAGCATTCAAGTTCATTACCCAACTTGTCTTCCCTTAGGTCCAGTGAAGGGAAATTGTGGTGATACAGCAAAGAATGGCATTCTAGGGAATTCTGTGCTTCCACCCTTGTGGCTATAGTTGGTGGAAGAAGCACATATAGGTGTGATGGTCGGATGTCCACATACTTTTGGCCATATCGTGTAGTTTTAAAATAAATCTGTACTGAGGGGATCCATAGATTTGTTGTCGTTAATGGGGTCCCTGACTGCATTTCTCTAAATTCTCTAAAAAACAAAAACAAAATGCTTTTCATCACAACTAAATGAATTCTTATTTAGTGTAATAAATACAGTACAAATACACATACAGCATTTCTTTCTCCCACACGTGTAGATTTAAACCTAGGAACCTAAGGCTACGGCTGTATGAAAACCATTCGCATTCCAAACAACTCGCTTTCATTATACATTATTATCCAGATTTTTTTATGTTATATAATAATACTTATTTTTGCCAAGTTTCCAGAGAATGTATTCTGCAAGCACACCGAGTTTTCATGTTTAAATGGTTCCACCTCATCAGAGTAACCAGCCCTGAGAACACAGCCTTCTTCTCAAGCGAAAATGCAACGTCTTGCGCGCACCTGGAAATGAACCGCTGTTGTGTCTCTCTTTATCTTACTTTACATGCGAATATGTATCGCCAACGAAACATCACACAGCAAGAGTAAGGCAGAAAGTGGTATTTTACAATATTTTTATTAAAGTTGCATAAAGTTTAACAAACCCAGAAAACTAACAAAGACAAGTTTATTGCTACATTTTCTCAGAATTCCCCCCCCCAGCCCACCCACATGACCTTCAATCACAGACTAATGTCAGATTCCTGCATTTCATCAAAAACATCATTTGTCTTATTATTTAATTAATGATTGTAGCATATATTGTGTGTTGTATGAAAAAAAAAAATCGACAGCTTTATCCGACACACACACACTAATAAAATGGACAAATCCATTTTATTTTATGCACAGCTAAAAAAATGAGTTTTTAAAACTTGTATTCAACTTTCAAATGTATTGAACCTTTTTTTTTTGCTAAAAAACACAATCAAGGAAAGTACAGTGAGGAGGTTTTGAATCCTATCGCCTGCTCTTTTGTGTATATTTCATAAATGAATGCCTTCATTTATTTGGTTTGTGTAACATACTATACAGGTATGTACTAAGGCAACGTCTGAGACAGCAAAGGTTAT
Source organism: Leptodoras nelsoni (assembly GCA_028566375.1). Classification (NCBI taxonomy): domain Eukaryota; kingdom Metazoa; phylum Chordata; class Actinopteri; order Siluriformes; family Doradidae; genus Leptodoras; species Leptodoras nelsoni. Next base: position 8,028,047 of record JAOVVG010000044.1, on the reverse strand, counting down.
TCTAACCAGGAAAAGATGAGGGCTGGATGGAGAGAGGAGAACACACAGCAGGAGAACTAAATAAGAACTGTGGTTAGAGAGACTCTTGTCTTGTAGTTGTCTCCTGATCAGTTACTAAATAACAGTCATTACAAGATAACATGCCACTGATAGACATGGACTATGCAATTGGCCCTATTATTGTTGTATTAGATCGGCTATGAGAAAGGAAGCAGATGGCTTTCTGGGAAAGACGATTTAGCAGAATCCAATGAAAACAGTAACTGGGATCTTATAAACTGGCAAACCTCGTGGCAAGCCATGAGACCCTCCAGCATGCCGTCATCTCCCTCTGTGTTCCACATGCCATTGCACACATCTGTGTGAGTGTGGGGCCTAATAACCACAGCTGTGGTGTGTGGTACATGTTCCCACTGATCCCTGAGGGGGCTGACGCCTGTCTGTCTGCATGTGTGTAAACGTGTTTTTGTATGTAGGTTTGCGTGCCATGGAAAAAGCTCCTGTTTTCCACCACCATCCACCTCATCGTCACCCATATCAACAAACAGATCTACACCATCACTCCTTTCCAAAGCCCTTTCATGCTATATGAAAAAAATGAAGGATTTTTTTTTTTTAAAGAAAACAAAAAAGACAAGGCCACATATCTTTCATCTCTTACAAACTTACTCTATCATAACATTTTCAGAGAGCTACAAACAAACAGCACGTTTATAGCCAACGTTGTCCCCTAGGGACACGCGTACAGTATTGCATCGGAGCAAAACGTCACCTAACCTAACGTCGTCTAAAAATGTGTGTAGAAATATATCGCTAGGATTTCTACAAATGCTTCAAAACGTCACAATGAAATCTTTTCCCATTTTAGAAAAAAAAATAATATACCATAAAGTTAACAAAAATGAAGAAAACAAAACAATAAGCCCTGCTTATAAGAATCTGATTGGCGAAATTCCCCAGTCGCTTCGCTTCCCCCTGCACCTCACGTGATTGGCCGAGCACCCACCGAAGCAGAGGAAGAAGCCGGGATTGGCTGGGGGAGGCTTAGGAGGAGGAGCCGAGGCTGTAGGTGCATCATTTCTTCTGAGGCGTGCTGAGTTTCTGCATGCCGCGAATTTTGTCAAGCAACTCGACTACAAAGTCCTGGAAGAACAAAGAAGAATAGATGAACAGCTTTACAAAAGATCTGTACAACAGTCTGAGACTCAAATACAGCAGCTTATTGTAGTCACTACAGTGATTATATTTGTGAATATATTTGTTGTTAGAGCTGGGGGATATGACAAATAATGCAAATATTGAAATATTAATATAATGATATGCTATTCAATGTATTATGTGTATTGTCATTAACATTTATCATTAAATACTTTATTGTTGCAGGGTGGACAAATCAGTAGCCTGGACACCAGGACCAAGCAAATTGTATCCATTCTTTTATTTTTTATGCACAGAATAAATTCTTTTATTGACATGTATTCATGAAAACCGTAGGTTTCTGCATATGTTGTATGCATATTTCAATTGAATAAGCTTCATGGGCAGTGGAAACCATAATCATCAACATGCTGAGGTGCTGGATTCAAAATCGCAGGTGAATTTCACTACGGTAATGTGTATAGCCTCCATGTGCCTGTAGGCACTCCTGACAATATCTGGGCATTCTCCTGATGAGATGGCAGATGGTGCCCTGGGGGATCTTCACCCAGACCGGGATCAGGGCATCAGTGAGCTCCTGGACAATCTGTGGCACTGTTTGGTGGCATCGGATGCACTGATACATAACGTCCCAGATGTTCATAATTGGATTCAGGTCTGGGGACCATGTGGGCATCAGTGCCTTTGTCATCCAGGAACTCTCTACACACTCTGGTCACATGAGACCAGGCATTGTCCTGCACCAGGAGGCATGCAGGGTCCACTGCACGCTCTGCCAATGGGTCTGAGGATTTCATCTCAGTACCTAACAGCAGTCAGGGTGCCGTTGGCCATCACATGGAGTTTTGTACGACTCCCCAAGGATAAGCCTCCACAGACCATCACTGGTCCACCACCAAACCCATCATGCTGAATGATGTTGCAGCCAGCATTAAGATTCACCCCTGCTTCTCCAGACTCTGTCAGGTCTGTCACATGGGCTCAGTAGGAACCTGCTCTTATCTGTGAAGAGAAGCAATTCTGTTCTCTGGAGAATACACGGTACTGGGCTGTGAGCACAGATCCTACATGTCACCTTCATGGAGTCTGTTTCTGACAGTTTGCTCAGGAGTTGGACTACCTGCTCAACTTGAACAGGCTGCAGTTCCTGCCTCATGCTACCAGCAATGACAAAGACACCAGCAAAACACAAAACTAGAGAAGAATCAGTCAGGAAGGATAAGGAGAGCGCAAGTGTCTGTGGCCACTGTCTGCAAAACCATTTCATTTCTGGGGGTTGTCTTGCTCTTGCCACTGCAGTGCACCTGCTGTCACTTTCATTTGCACCAAAGCAGGTGAAACTGTTTGACAATCGCTTACGCTTCCTAATTGGACAGAACAGTTTCCCTGAAGATTCATTTACTTGCTGTTATACTGTGATGATTACATTTAGTTTAGGAGCAGTGTATATTCTCAGTCTATATTAATCCATTAAGCTTGCCATGTTATTGTATCACACTCCTTTCTAACCTAGTCATTATGTTAACCTAGACCTGAGATATTCACTGTGAGGCAATGGCAAATATTTGAATGACTGTTTCAGACCAGCCAACTGACCAGCTTTGCATTTTAACAGTCAAACACAGAGCGGTCTTTTTTTCTTCCTTGATAAAAACGGCAGAGGAGCCTATCAACACGTAAATCACTGGACTGACGGTTGCTCAGATGTTTTGAGCTCTCCGCTTAAAAGCTGTGCTGACGCCGTACCCTCGTGTTCACTCATGGTAAAATGAGATTTGTTTTAGCTGGTTTATATGAAATAAAATCGATCAATGTGGGTCCAACCTAACTATCAGTAAGTATGTAAATAACATCAGCTATAAATAAGTATATTTATTAGGGATCCCACTGAAAAAAAGGTAAGCTGACTATATTTAATATTTAACTAGGAAAAAACAATGCTCACTTCAGTAGGTTTGTAACAGTCCACCAGCAGATCCTGTGAAAGAAAAGAAGAAACGGTCAGTTAATAAACACCGGACTTCCTGAATGTACTGTACACTAATAAATCGGCGCTGGCCGAGGACGCTATTCGCAGAACCTTAACACGTGCACCGCGATCCTCATCACTCTGCATGTCCAATAACTCATCCACGTCAATCTCCAGTTCAGGAATAGCCTCCTCCTGCAGAGGAGATACACAAAACAAAAGGGCAAAGAAACACAGTGGTTAGACTTCTGTAACCATGATTTGTACCAAACAAAAAAGAAATGGCAGGCTTAACATACGTAAATACGCTCGTGACCATGATGAAATACAGTGGCAGATTGAATCATCTTTGCTACAAAAAACAGCGTAGTGGCTCCTGCTCACCACAAGAGGTCTGTATTATGAAGATGATAAAGTGCAACGTGCAGCATTCTGGCCTGCAATTATCTGTCATGTGTGTATATATATCTCCAACGACCATAACACAGACCATAACACTCATGGGCTTTTTGAACATCCCTTTCCAGATTTAGTCCCTTTTTCTGTTATAATAATCTCCACTCTTCTGCGAAGGCTTTCCTTGGAACATGGCTGTGGGGATTTGCCAATTCAGCCACAGGAATATTAGTGAATGATCTGTGCAGGCCACCCCAGCCTTGGCATATATCATGTCTTTATGAATCTCATAGTTTGCACAGGGACATTGTGAGGCTGGAACATATTTGGGTACGACCCCTTAGTGTCCGCGAAAAACACTGTAATGCTGCAGCGTACAAAGACATTCGATACAATTGTGCACTTTTGGGGAAGGCCCGCATACGGCTCTGACTGTTAGGTGTCCACAAACTTTTGGCTATGTAGACTACATGATAACACAGCATTCCACTTTTTGCATAAATTAAAAAAGAAAATTAAACGTTTTGCATAAATTAAAAATTTTTGTTACTATTTTTTTACTACTAATTTTTGTCATCTTATTTTACATGGATACATTTTTTTTATTCACCAAATTTCACTATAAATAATTAAATAAAAGCTACCAAAGCATTTTAGTGCCAAACAGTTCTCTCACATATAAAAACATATATTAGTCAGTTATTTAACTTTAACTAAGCTCACCAACAGTGTATTCGATTTTATATTTATTAATGAAACGTGTCGAACATCATGATTACATTTATTTAAATAAATTAAAATAGAAATATAAAATAAATTAATTAATTAAAAAAAGACAAGAAACAATTTAGAACAGGACTAAACCTTCAGTTTAATAATTCTAGCCTGCATTTGTGGTATTAAAACAACAATCATCAGCATGAATACCATTTCAACACTGACCTAAGTTACATTCTCGAACGGTTTCTCAGAACATTCTCCAACATTTTTTTGGCACCACAGTGCTTTGGGCAGCTGGACCACAGCGTCTTGCTGTCATTTTATTATGAACTGGCATTTTGGTAAGATGAATAAGTTTGTAAACTGAACTTTTCACCCAGCCCTCTGCCTACAGTCTTACCCCCCCCATACCGAGCGCAAATGGTTCAGTCCATTTAACAGTCAGTCAGTTTAGACTCCGCTTTGGCTGAGTATATTGCTGTTGCTTTTTTCCCTCAGAATCCAAATGATTTGGTCTTGGGGTTCCCAACGACTAGCTACATGTGCACACACAGCCCAGATGTCTTTACTATAAGCCTGAACAACAATGTTACTAAAAGCTGGAAACTAACATTAGCACATATAAGGCTATTCATGCCACTTTATCTACAAGCCATAATCTGACACAAGACAGAATCCAAAACAGACTATTGTGTGTGAGGCACTACATGTTAGCATTAACGTTTCTTTAGTTTCATTATTACTCTGCCTTCAAGGGAGCATAGGAAATCTTTTTAAAGACGCTTTAAAGACACGTGCAACCTTAATTTGATTTGATGCTGCGGATCGCTCGGCATAGTCCTTTCTGTTGGCTGTTGTGTTAATATGGGTGACACGGTGATGTTTGCACATACAGCTAAATGCCCGCTGGGAACTGCTGGGCATGAAACAGATGGGTTTGGAAATAATTGTCCAAAAGTCGCTGGCTCCGTGTGTGTTTTCCATTCCTGTCACTTGGCTCGCCTCGTCCTCACGTCTGCCGTCTCCATGCCGTCCTACAGCCATTAGCTCATCCTTCCTAATACTGTTTGTTTTCCCTTCCATTTCAAGTCCATGTTTCATTTGTCCTAGTAGTTTCATTGCGCTGTAATCTGCCGGTTGAATGTGTAGTTTAGATGTGCGCTTCATTTCGAGTGTAAAAATAGCACACATGGCTGGAAACGCCAAACCCAAATTACATGCTGCACTCTCCTCTCTCTCTCTCTCTCTCCTCCCTCTACTCCTTTTATTCTTTTCTCTTCCATAAAGTGTCGTTCAGTGAAGGCTGGTTAATAGTCCTCCTTTCTTCAGCCCACCCCATCTCTCTCTCTCTCTCTCTCTCACACACTATACACACGCACATGCAACACGACCCCATTGTCGATCCTGAATGGTTACTCGGTAGCAAATTCAGTCACTGCTACAAGAGTAAAATATAAAGCCACACTTCTCTATTGAACATTAAAACGCCCTTGAGGCTTAAAAACCCTCGCCGTGTTCTGCAGTGGAAAATGAAATCGGGTTGGAAGTGCTGCTGGCGGCACTCACGCGTCCTCTTTTCCACTGCCATGTTCACTCGTTCCTCTCTTCCTCCCCCTCGGTTTGGGCTGCCCACACCAGCTGTCATTGCACCTGCCCAACTGCCCCCCTACCCAAATCTCTCCCTCACATACACACACACAAGCAGTCACTCTTCACACAAATGACCTTTCACTCAGGAACAGAGTTGTGCACTGATACTACCACAATATGGCTCTGTTCCTGATTTCCCTCCATTTCTCTGAATTACACACGCTTATTGGAAACGCAGAAACCAGCCCTACGTTCACACCAGCAAGTGACGAGCAGCGATGGCTACTCTCCGGCGTCTGACAATGAGAAACAGGGAGCATTTATACAGTATAAAGCTTTTAATCCTAACTACATGGATGAAACATGGATGAAACTAGACATACTGCAGAGCGGTGCAAAATAGTGAAAGAAAGAGCAGAAACAAAGGGGAGTTATTAACAAAAGCCTAATGCTGTTCATTGATTATGCAGTTTTTGAGATATGGATGCGTGTCAGTTGCACCTATGGCTGAAATTTCACAAAATTTGGTGGGGCTTCTAAATAGTGTGGTAGTGACTCAGGGTGTGACATTTGGTGAAGTTCGAGCCTTTACATCACAAGATATTGGCGAGTGAATAGCTGGAATTTTGCTTTGAGCATTATTCAGTAGGAGGCTCTACTCCATCGAAACGCATCATAATGAGCGAGGGTAATGCGTCCCTAGAGGCCAACTTGCCATAAAAATGCAATAATTTTGGCAAAAGTTTTCAAGCTATTACTCAACCAGTGCTTTCAGCCTACAGGAGGCACAGGCACAAACGCAACACACACAACAATCTCTACTACCTCCTGCCAAGCTTTAGTAATGTTCCTTACACATTCAGTTGTACACTGAAGCACCAGAAAAACTAGTATAGCAGTTAATACTTCGTAGTCCCCCACACGAAGGAACGTTGCACAGTCCTCACGCTGAGGTTTGTTCAGGCCCCAGTACTGAATTCCGATGTTACTTGAGGCAGTGTTGCACAGCTATCCTGTGAACCGATTCTTGCCAGCCGACGCTGTTCACGTTCACCCAGAGAATTTTTATGGACACCCTGCTGTCATAAGTTCGAGGTTTTGCCGGAATTCTTGTAATCACGGGACACCCTTGACATTCCAAACTTTGTTTCTAACTCCAAAATGCTATAACCCATCTGACAAGCTCCAACTATTAAACCATGTTGAAGATCTCAACATCATGATAACTTGCCATTCTCATGGCGGAAACAGCTCTAGAAGCTTCCGTAGATGTCTATCGCTTTATATATACGCACTGACGGACACAACCAATGATGTGCGCATGGTTGGCGTTGCTATGGATTTTGCATAGGTTCCAGTACCTGTTTTTCAGTGTATATGACATCATAACATCCAACAATGTGTGTGTAAGTTTTTCTTTCATTATTGCACATCAAACAGTAAATGAGAACTGACTGCAGTGTGGAACTGAAGCAATGCTGGACCACAAGCACCACAGGATCGTTCTGAGTAACTAAGCTAATCGTTTCGATCTGTCTCTTTACCACATCAAATTGACTTCATTTGTATAGACGCTCATTTTTTCCCTGTCACTTTACCCCACGCTGAAATTCTGTATTCTGACTCTGTATTTCCCCATGATCTGACACTCTCAACCGATCCCCGAGTTTCTTCTGGCAAGGCAGATCTTGATCTGATCATATGGTATGGCCTATGGGTCTGACTCACAGAAGAATTCCCCAGATGGTGAAGACAAAAAAAAGGTAATAATTTGTTTGAAAACCAAACTTCAAACATTACACACTGGCATATTTGGCCAGTCAAGTTAGTAGCTAATGAAACAGAGAAAGAGAGAAAGAGAGAGAGAGAGAGAGAGAGAGTAAAAAAGTGTGAGAAGGAAGGGATTCACAACTCAAAATGAGTCACAAAAAGTTATTCTAGAAAGTTAATTCATTCCTCATGAAGTAAATTCATTCCCTAATAAAAATTCATTATAATCCGTGTATTTCCAGATTCTACACAAATATGTACTTCCTGAGGACACAAGAACTATACTGCATGGCCAGAGCCAAATGTGAGTGGGGCACTTAATTATGTGTGTATTTGTGAATCAACTTGTGTGATTCAGTAAGTGTTAGTGTGAATCACAACGACTGGAAAAAACTTTCCAGTTAGCGGTTATACGCATGTGTCAGTAGGGGTGTGTTACCATGTGTCTTAACGGGCTAATCGCTACAGAGTCTTCTGAAGCAAGTATGCATCAGCGTGTGTGTGCCTGCATTGACTCAGAGTGCGAGCTGACAGTATGAGGGTGGGTCAATCTCAGCTCCTGCACTCATCTCATCTGACCCTCAGATCACATGACTTCCTTCATCACACAGGAAGAAGGATAAACTGGCTGCTGTGTGCAGGCTCTGAGACTTCCCCAGCACACACACACACACATGCAACACAACCCTGTTGTCGATTCTGAATCCTGAACACACACACACACACACACTCATAATGATTCCCCAAGGGCCTTCTGCTGCTAGGCAGCTCTGTACTAAACAGTAACAGGGAACCAAAGATCAGGTCAGTATTTGTTGACGTCCCTTCTGTATACTCACAGTGGGACAAAACATCATGTCTTACAGCACCATAATACGACCCACAAGACCAGACAGTTGCTCTGAATGCAAAAGCACGATAGCTGAAGACAAGAGCAGTGTACAAACCTACCGCTTCTGTGGCATGACAAATGTAGCTCATTGCATTGTGGGTAGATATACAGGGTGTTTCAAAAACATGACCCATTTTCAAATTTCACGATTGGCAAGATGCTCCAATTACACAAAATGTAAAAGTTAAACAAAGAGTATAATGAGTTATCATGTTTTAGTAAGCATTTTATAAATGGTCTGTGTGAATGGTCACCCTGTGCTCTTCCCCTTATACATGAACATACACCGTTTCCTCAAATTGTCAGTGCCAGCTCTTTGCCATTGGCGGATCAATGCCAGGTCGTTGAAAGGTACACTGCTCCGCAATTACGGAATGACTCAAGCTAGGTGCTGTTTGTGCACTGGGAGAGACATGTAGTGGTAATTGTTTGAAACTCTATGCCCAGCCCTTTCAAGCAGTAACAGTTTCACTCATAGGTGTTGCATGGTACCAGAGATACAGTGATTTAAATCAGGTATAACATTATGACCACCTCCTTTTCTCAGTTCCACTACAATTACAGACTGCAGTCCATCTGTTTCTCTACATACTCTGTTAGTCCCCTTTACTGTGTTCTCTAATGGTCAGGACCCCCACAGGACCAGCACAGATCAGGTACTATTTGG
>JAOVVG010000044.1:7999886-8010725 GCA_028566375.1 Leptodoras nelsoni | reverse complement strand
AATGAGAAGGTGTGTCCAAACTTTTGGCCTGTACTGTATGCCAATCACATATAAAGTGCAAAACCATGGCTCATTTGCATTCGGTTACGCCCACAAAACTCCAAAAAAGGTAAACCAGACAGAGGGCTGGAAATGTGAATTGACGACTAAACGGCATCAGAAAGGAATTTCTCAGAGGCTTCCAGAAGTGGAAGTTATTTTCATTCACGTCTATGGGAATAAATATTAGCAGTGTAACAGAAATGACTGGGTTTCACAAACAATGCCTACAAAGCACTTCTGTGAGTCACTGTAAATGTAAATAAATAAGCGATTTAAACTTGACAGCATAATCCATATAAAAAATTGCAGTTATCCTGGACAATTCCATGACTTGATGAAGATCAGTTGAGGTTTGCATTAGTTAGACTCCTTTTATGTAATGTAAACATATTCAGGAGCCAGTAAGATTTTTCTGCGTAACTGGATTTTCATGAAGACTCCATTTCTTGTGTACGTGGTCCTGCGAATAAATCTGGTCATATCCAGCTGGATAAACGAGATCCCTTGTTCTACGTGATTGGAGAGGTTTTTAACAGTAATTTCCTCAAAACTCTTTAAGCCAGTCAAAGCACCTGGGCTTGATTAAACCCAGTGAGTTTACTACTGCCTCATGACCCACGGGAAGCCTCAAACCCTGGTTTTAATTGGCAGGCATGAACGTTGGGGATGGATTCTCTTCAAACTTTCCAGGTTTCAGGTTAGAAATCCAAGGTTGGAGGAAGGCGAAAGAGAGAAAGGCTGAGGGATTGACGATGCATGAAAGCATTCCTGGTGTTTTTTTTGTAACTGAGAATCTGCCTGGATGGTTCATAACCCCCAAGTTTAAACACACGCTACAACCATGCACAAGCAGAATCATTAAGCGAGTAAGACAGTTTCCACTACCACTACTTATTTTAATAATATTACACCACCTGACCTCAGCAAAACATATAAACAAACCAGCTACCAGATAATCTCCTCTAAGATCAAGGTCCCTTTTACAATGCCAAGAGGTACCACTATGTCACTATGTTTTTTTCCTTGAAGTAAAGCGTCCTTGGGTTTGTGAAAGGCGCTATAATAAATGCAACATATTATTATTATTATGTCTGTGTGATTACCACAAGCATGCATTTCAGTAAGCTTCCGTCTCCTAAGAAATCGAGTGCTGGGGCAGTGAATTTCATCAACAAGCTTTTAAACACTGAATGACACTACAACGAAAGTCTTAAGAAGAGACAGACCAGATAGAATGTCTTACTAAAGCTGTTATTATGCAGTTATGTCCAACTTTCCAACACTGGCGCAATACAGTAAAAATGTTATTTTGGTTACCCGGGGCTTTTTAGTGTTTATAGTATTTATGCATAACACAATCACACAATTCTTTCATCTAAAAAAAAGTAGTGCCAACTCTGAATGAGGAATATATGAATGCATTCTGCAAAATGATATTTTGCTTCCTTAGTACAGAAAAAAAACCTTTTAAAAATGCAGTAGACAGAACTGTCGTTTTGAAACACACAAGTCTTCCTTAAAGCTTTAAAGGTCATAGAGCACAGAACTACAGTGACAGTATGCCAAGTTATCACCCCGGGCAGCCTGTCTGTCTCCTCAAGCCCGTCTGCTGGGTGACTCTTGCTGAATAAAGCATGTGGACCGACAGAACAGCTATTTCCAGCAGACCCGCTGGCCTCGGAGACTCCTCACCACACAAAGCTTTTTAATCTTCCCGATCCTGATTCCTTCTGGGGAAAGACAGACTCACACAGCACGCTTCAGAGGCCAGTCTGTAGACCTGGCCGAGCTGTAGTCCAGCTGGCCACTGATCTGTTTATCTCCACGTGAATATCCGTGTGGTGCTTAAACACTCATTCCACAGTCATGTCAACAAGCAATGAACGTCACAGTTTTACTAGAGCACCGCGTCGACTGGAGTTTCGGCGCACGTACAGAGAGACGTGTACGGGTCGATCGATCAACAGTCCATCGACAGTCTGACAAGAACTATTTTGGTAGCACCTTATATGCGTTGGGAACTGGGCTGGAAGAGGGGGGTTTGAGGAGGGGCAAGGATGATGGAGCAGGGGGAAGATGAAAGAGGATGATTAAGGTGGAGGAAGAGGAGGAGATGGTTAAGGAGGGGTTAAGGGGGAGGAAGAGGAGGAGGTTAAGGAGGGGTTAAGGGGGAGGACGATGCAAACATAAAAGGAGCTGTAGGGTGTAGAGATAAGGGTGGGTGATTGTTATCACCTTAAGATCTGGAAACGAAGAGGCATTTCAATACAAACAAAGGAGTGAGGTGAAAGGTGAAAGAGTGACGATTATCACTTCTCTGCGACAAAAGGCTGCAGGAATGCCACAATAAACATGGAGGAAGAAAATAACATGCAAGGGAAAATAAAATATGTTCAGAGAATAACATTAGAAATGAAAATAACACATTTTCTCTTGCCAAGTATTTATTACGTATTCAAAAAGGTAGTGTTTGAATATAGAATAGAGATCAGACTTAAAGGGCATCACATACTAACTTCAGGATTAATTACATAAATAAAACACACACACACACATAAGCATGCACTCTTATTGAAAACTAATCAATGGCCAGATGTTGTGCAGTGTGGTGCTGGTGGTGTCTGGGTTACTGAATATAATAAATATAAATAATGAAACGGACAGTAAAAGTTCACTGTAAAGTAAAAATAGCTGAACATGATTTACCGATTCACTGCCACTCAAATGACCCGAGTTTATGGCAGCCGTTATAAGGGGCGGAGCTTCCCGGCATACTTAGCAGTTTGATCAGCTTTTGTTTATCCATCTCTATTAATCTCGTTTTTCATGAGTTATCTTTAAACAAAGTCCTGCGTTATAATGCTGAATGTCAGTCTGGTCATGTACTGATAATAAAGGAGTAAATTGTGGCTGGTGGTCAGTCTGTGATCGGTTTCTGATTACTCAGGCACACATAAACAGAAGCAATAGCGCTCCCTGAAATGGGGGATTCTGATGCTTTTATAGGTGAGAGTAGTTGTCATTAGAGTTGGCCCATCTTTGATGGGCATCGATGCTCATGCAGTGCAGTCACTAGGCGTGTGTTTGCAGCAAAGAGCCATTTAAGGCAAAAAGAGTCATTTAAGGCAAAATATTTAAGTCATCCCTTGTCACCCATGTAATTATGCATTTTATTTACTTTAAAAGTGTAATTACATTGACCAAATGACACAGAGTTATGAAAATTAGTATTACTTATTATGCAATTTAAATATACGACACCGACCCAAACCTATAGGTCTGGACAGAACTTACTGCTAACTTACCCAGGCTTACCGTATAAGCTTGTGATGACAGTACATTAGCGATTGTATTTATTATGTATGCAGCTGCCTGCATAATTAGACATTTAGAAACATACACACACACACAGCCCAACCTACTCCAAGTGAATACGCTCAGTTCAGCTGAATAACTCTGATAGACATGATCAGATAAATCAGATTATAACATTAAGACTAAATTACATCCAGAGAGATTTACAGCTTAGCCGATTTATTTATTTAAAGTTGCCTCGATGCATGATGCTAATGTTCTGACACTTCTGTGTGTGTGTGTGTGTGAGAGAGAGAGAGAGAGAGAGAGAGAGAGACAGGGAGAGCTTTCTGTTTTTATCAGGCTGTCTGTAGTATTTTAGTAGACGCTGCCTAGAAACTTAACTTGTCATGCTTGTTAAATCCGTTCCACAGTCAAGGACGTTCTAGCCAAACCAAAAACTGAGACAAAATGAGATTAAGAATCCAAAAAGAGGGAAGGAAGTAATTATTACCACGTTTACTTGGTTTCAGCCCTAACATATAGTACTCGCTGTACACATGAACGTTCATTCGAATGATAAACAATTCAAAGCTCATAAACTCAACACCCAAAATGTCATCTGTCCTCAATTACAGACGTGGCTTAAACAACTGGCCGTTTCATTTGATTAGGAGGCTAGAAGGGTTTGTGAGCCTCGCAGCTGCGAGTACCTGGTGGTCGAAGAAGACCCTCAAATCCATACTATAACAAAAATACATACATCAACCCTGTACAGCACAGTAAATAGAGCCGCACAGAACACAAAGCTGTACATCGGGCACTTTCTCCATAATTCACTGCTCAATCGAACGAACGTCAGTCAGGAATGTGCCGCTGGTGAAGGAGAGCGAGAGTTACATTAAGCGCTAGGCTTTGTTCCCTTAATAATAAAAAGGGCTTCCTTTTAAACGGGCTTGTTTTGATTGACCGGGAAGTGTGAAAGACAATGAGCATTACAATAATACAGGAACTTGTTTTCAGGCCAGGATTTTGAATATGTCCACTGCGTGATGTTTCTGCGAATGTTATCAGGCAAAACTGCTGATAAATTCAGCACAGCAATTCCCACAGAGAGTTCTGACTGCAAAGCCTGGGGAAGGCAGGTCTAAACCTGCTACATTAACACACACACACACACACACACACACACACAGCAACACAAAGGTGTGAACATGACTGAAAATGTTAAATTGCCATGAGCAGGTGTATAACATATGCGTGTGTGTGTGTGAGTGTGTGTGTGTGTTGGGGGAGATTCAACAATTTTAAAAGAGACATCACAAGAGTCTCATGACTTCAGTGTGAAGGCAGGGTGTGAGTGTGCTCAAGATCCTGACTCATGGGTGTCCGAGAAAAAGAATCCTATTTTAATCTAAACTTTGAAATGAAAATGGGATTTCTCAACAGTCATGGACTGGTTTTCGGGTCAAAATCGTATCGAGTACCTCAGTACTTCTATAAAAACCAAAATGTGAATTGTGGAGTGCTGCATATAAGCTCAATTTATACTCTCATTTGATACTTCAATCAGTACAAGATAACAGTGTGGCACTAAATGTTGTTAATTATATTGTTATAGTATATTGTTACAGTATATTTGGCTAAATAAATCACTGAGAATATGAAGCAACTGAGTCTCCGATCTTGAAGCGCTTACCCTGCGACATATGAAGGGGGTTAATTAGTCTGCTGGCTGTTAACAATGCCAGGAGGACATCATGTTGTTACCAATTTGCATATTCCTACATTTACATTTACGGCATTTGGCAGACACCCTTATCCAGAGTGACTTACATTTATCTCATTTTTTATACAACTAGGCAGTTGAGGGTTGAGGGCCTTGCCCAGACTGGTGGTCCTGGGATTTGGGCTTGTGACCTTCCAGTCAGTAGTCCAACGTCTTAACCACTGAGCTACCATAGCCCAGACTTTTTTTAGACTTTGTTTTTTTTAAGTTGTGTAAAACCATGATCACACCAACATTTCTTCAGCAAGTTTTCACTATTATTTCAAACTCACATTCATTTAAACGGAATCTGCTGTGAAGTGTGAGTTCACGCCACAGACTTCAACTTTGACAGACAAACAGGAATCTTAGTGGGCAGTGGGCGGTGCCGTCACCTCACAACATACAAGTCCCAGGTTCAATTCCCACGAAGGCCAGCCCGGATCTGCCCTGTGCGGAGCTTGCATGTTTTCCCAGTGCAGGGGTTTCCTCCAGAGGCTCTGGTTTCCTCCCACAGTTAAAAAAAAAACATGCAACATAAACCAACTGGGTTATAAAATGGGACACACTGGGTTGCTGAGTGACCTGGTTTATCTGCAACTGGGTTGGCAAGCAAGGTAGATACTACCAGATTTGCATTTGCATTTGTTGGATTTTATTTATAGCTCAAGCTTTTCTATTCCATAGCCCCCTCTTCTCCTCTGAATCAAGTAGCCTCCGTTAGTAGTAGTGGCCACAGTTTTGTCATTCTCACCACAATATCCACAGCCAAGGCTAAGATGCTAACTCACTGCAACGCTGCTAACTGCACCAAAGTGGATCACTGTTTGCCTTGCCAATCTTTTAGTCCAGGCTTGAACCAGTCTATTTCACAGAGCGACTCATACAGTAAATGTCTAGTGTGGCCAATAAAAGTGTAGAGATGTTTTCAGGTATTTCCTGTTATGGTACACTAAACCTACATACATGCATTCCTATGCTCTGACAGTCTAGGACTTGCATTTCTTTTGGGTGTCCTATGAGCGTAATAGAAACTGCCCTGCCTCTCTCTGACTCTGTGTGCTCACCATGAATTTGCTGATTCATGTGAAACTAACTCTGGAAGCTATCAGAGAGAGAGATGAATCCTGCTACCTTAATGTGGTCAAAGGCCATTACATGCAAACAACTGAACCATCTTGGAGAGGTCATCCATCTTGGTATATGGGAGAAGCTTGCAGTGAATCATGTTGCTATGTGGCAGACTATAACCAAAGTGTAAAAATGTGTGTGTGTGTGTGTGTGTGTGTGTGTGTGGTCCTCCTTAGGAAAAATTATGTGCAGTCTTGTGCTTTTGGCCAGAGGGTAGAACCACAGTTGTCTTTTTCCATCTCTTGCTCATGGTTTGGCTGTTAGACTGTGAACGATCATCTGCTTATTTCCCGACATCTGCTTTTTCCACCTCTCCGTACTCCTATCTGAATCGCCTCTCCCTTTCCACACACACTTGTTTTGCTTTCCTAACCAAATGACTGCAGTGTTTACCCTGCCTCACTTCCTTCACAGAAGGAAATCTGGGCCACTATTAACCGTGCGTCAAAGCAAACGCACACGTGTTGTTCGAGTGTGTTTGCATATCAACACACATTCTCAGATTGCCTACTTTCCTTGTTCCGTTCTCCTCCTCCATTATCTTTATATCACTCTAATCATCTGATCACATTTTCACCCCTCCCCCCTTCTCTCTCTCTGGGTGCTGGTTCTTGCCACCTGGCCCACTACCCCCACTGAAATGTGGTTAGAGGAGGGAAAAAACAGTTGAAGGGAAAATGAGAATGCTTATGTTGCTTTTGCTTAGAAACCGTGGCTACAATGAAAGCCACAGGCTATGATGGCATACTATTTTTACATACTACTTAGTACAGTAGTATGCAGTCATGCCATAGTGATTATACAGCACATGCTCGAGTACAGTAGTATGCTGGGTGTACAGTATGCATGTGCCTTTATATATAACCATAATAGTTATGTAGTATGCTATTTAGTATGACAATATGCAATTTTAGACCAAGCTATAGAGATTATACAGCACACTATTTAATTTGGGGCACAGCCTTAGTAACTGTACAGTTTGCTATTCCTGTAAAGTAGTATGACTGAGTACTAGACTGAGTAGTAGACTGAGACTTAGGCACAGTAATGATATAGAATTTAGTATTTAGATTTTAACATGTATTACTTAGTACAGTAGTGTGTGGCTTTATATATAGCAAGGGCTATAAAGTACACTATTTAGCAGGGTTGTATGAAAGTAGAATGCTGTTTTGCATGTCACTTATACACTTTAGCTTACTTTTTAGGATGTTAATACTTCATGTACAATGTAAAAACAGTCACTGTGTAGTTCTGTCTTCATGTATGTATGGTAGTGTACACTGTATACACTGAAAATGAAAATAGTTCTCAAAGAGTATAGGCTATTATTAGTACCGTCGTGCGCCGTCTTGTGAGGAAAAATAGTGCACATGGAGCACAGGCTACTATTTAGTACAGTAGTGTGTTTTGTATGTAAAAGACAATCACACTGTATAGAATACTGTTTAGTACGATACTATGCATTTTACGTGTATACATCACAACCACACTTTATAAGCTATTACATAGTACAGTAGTGTGTGTTATGAGTGTGTAGAATAACAAGCATAATATATAGGCTACTATTTAGTATGCTAGTATGTAGTAATCTATGTCTCTATAGATCTATGCACTTGAATGAACACTAACTCAAAGCTGTTACCGCACTTATAGCAGTATTCTCTACGTCCTGTTCTTCACTGGTTTTGTGTAGTTTAGGAATACTTGGGTTCTGGGACTTATAACATTTAATCGGTAGTACGTGGCTAGAATTCTAGCAGTATCACAGCTCCTTGAATTCAGGTCTACCAGCCTTAGCTTTGGATATTTCAAGTTATTGACTAAGCAGTCTTGTAGCCATAAATGTAAATCTATTCCACACTGGCCAGGTAAAAGTGAACGCTACAGCAGTGCGACTGGTTTGTTATTAGTACATTTAAAAGCAGGTCTGAGACAGCTGGGTTTCGAGGTGGTGTGTGTAATTGTATCTAATACTGAGGAAGTTTTGCACAGAGAGGGGCTACTTTGAAAAGGTTTTAGGAAGACGTGTGGGTTTCCGTGCGGGTGGTGTGGCGTGGGGGTGGATGGGTCAGACAGGCGAGACAGTGAGGAGAGATGGAGTGAGGGAGGAAGGGAAGGGGAGTGGGTTATGAACCACATGCAGAGTTCTTTTGTTGTAATGAGCAGGAAACGGTCTGTCTCTCTGAAACGGGTTCGGGTCTCTGATCTGACTCTGTTAATCCCCCTTCGTTTTCAGGAAGCCACAAACTATTTTACGTGAAGGACTTTAGGAACTTGTGTATTTACTTCACTTTACTGAGTGTTAAAGAGTCCAGCAAGCTAAAATGACCCATAAGTCTGTGAAGCAGACATTTACGGATAGTACTTTCCCAGTTTGGGAAAAAAGAAAGCCGTTTAAAGTGGGAATGGTCTGCCAAAGATGCTGACTTCTGGATTTCTCAAATGCTTTTAACCTCTCTGGCCAGAAATAGAATGTGGGTCAGAGCAACACACACACACACACACACACACACACACACACTACAGTGTAGCTATCTCTTGGCTTATAGATTAGACTCAGATTGGACTTGTTTCGCAGTAAAGTAGCCTAACTAAACTACACAAACATTCCCAGAAATGCTCTTGCTTAGTCTACACACACCAGGAACCGAACCACGTCATGCAGACGGATCTGTACTACAGCCAGACTACAGGATCTTAATGAACCATGTGGATCTGCCTGGATCACTCACCTCACAGTCGTACAGGTCTGTAAGCTGATCTATGATCCACTCCTCCAAGTTCAGTCTCTTCCTCAGCTCTTTCCGGTCATATTTCACCGTGACCCGGCCTTGTTTCCGGGCCGGGGTCTCGGTCTCTTCGGTACCGGGGGCAGTCTGGAAGTAGACGCGGGGCTGAGGGCTCGACTCCGGGGTCGTTACCGCTGCCATAGTCCGATAGCGTTTAGAAAGAGCAGCGGGACAAAACTCTGCTCGGGGCTTTTCCTCGCCGTGTTGCTCAGTTCAGTGTGACTGAAAAACGCCACGTGAAGGTGAAGCTGTGTCTGTCTCAGTAATCACACTCACACACACACACTCTCTCTCTCACACACTCACACACACATACACAGAGAGAGACGGCTAAAGCTGCACTCCTGAATGAACGTTAGACTGGATTATAAATAACTGAAGCTGAAGCAGAGTGAAGCTCAACACGTGTCGGTTTGTGCGCTGAGAAGAAAACACACACGCGCGCGCGCTCACACACACTCACAGTTCTCTCCTTTCCGCTTCAGCACATGCAAAACTGGTGCAAATCAAGTTGCTCGTCTGAACGCGTGGATGTTTTTCCTCCTTTAACGTTATTCAAATCCACATAAAAAGTGCAAACAAACAGTCCTCTATTCCTCCTCTTTTCTTCTCCCTGGTCGTTTTGTCCTTCCTTTTCCCCTCCTCTCTCCCCTCTCTCTCTCTTCCTCTTCTGGCTGCTGCTGTAGATCACTGTGCGTAACCCCCTCCACCCACCCTAGCCTGTCTAACTGGCTTATCCTTCCACTGATAGTTAGTAATGTCGTTATTTAATGTGATGCCGCTCCTGAATTTGACCTGAACATTAACCCCAAATACTAAAAAGACACTTTTATGCTCTACTAACTATTTATAGGAATGATATTGAAATAAAAGCTGCAGTGTCGCCAAAAGGAAGAACTATTAGATACAGTATTTCTGTCCATGTAGGGACACACACACACACACACACACACACACACAACTTAAGCCAACAGTTCCCACTAACCAATTCAAACACAAACATGTTAATCACAAGTGAAGAAACACACACACACACACAGACTAATTCTGAATGATAGGCTTACACTTTGTAGACATAACAAGTTATACTCATTATAGGTAACCTACTACAGAACAAGTCACCTATTTACTTTTAGAGATGTGTTTTTTACTAAAATCATGAGATAAATCAGTCTCAGTGGGGGCTGAAGAAAATTCATTCATTCATTCATTCATTCATTTTCTTAACCGCTTATTCCTTATCAGGGTCAGGGGAGAGCCGGTGCTGAGCCGGCAACATGGGCGCCAATCCATCGTAGGGCACACACACACTCACACACTCGCGCACACACTCGGGCCACTTCAGAGACACCAATCAACCTAACTTGCATGTCTTTGGATTGTGGGAGGAAACCGGAGTACCTGGAGTAAATCCACACTGACACGGGGAGGACATGCAGACTTCACACAGAAAGGACCCAGACCGCCCCACCCTGGAATCGAACCCGGGACCTTCTTGCTGTGACGCGACGGTGCTACCCACCGAACCACCGTGTTGCCACTGAAGAAAATATAGAATATCAATATGCTCCATATATTTCATGCTACCCTACCCCCACACAGCTAAACTATAAGCTAAACTATATAAAGTATATACATACACTGACCAGGCATAACATTATGACCACCTTTTTTTCTCCGAGTTCCACTTTTGGTCAGGACCCCCACAGGATCAGAACAGATCAGGTACTATTTGGGTGATCATTCTCAGCACTGCAGTGACACTGATGTGGTGGTGGTGTGTTAGTGTGTGTTGTACTGGTGTGAGTGGAT
>JAOVVG010000044.1:7854896-7870085 GCA_028566375.1 Leptodoras nelsoni | reverse complement strand
TTGATGCCTTCAATGAGAATCTACAATGTAAATAGTCATGAAAATAAAGAAAACGCATTGAATGAGAAGGTGTGTTCAAACATTTGGCCTGTACTGTACATTAACTTGGCTGAAAAAAGTGAGCACTTTATTGGAAACACTATATTAGTACTGGGTAAGGTCTTGTTTTGCTCTCAAAGCAGCCTTACGTCTTTATGCATGGATCCCAAAAGATGTTTGAGATTCTGGTCCGTGGTGACATGATCGTATCATGTAATTCCTGCAGAATTTTCAAATGCATGTTCGTGCTGTGAATCTACCGTTCTAACACATTCCAAAGGCAATCAACTGGATTCAGATCTGGTGACTGGGAAGGCCACTGAAGAACACTGAACTCACTGTCATGTTCATGAAACCTGTTTACTTTGTGACTTGGTGCACTATCATGCTGGATGTAGCCAGTAGAAGATGGCAAATTGTGGGCCTGAAGGGATGCACATGGTCAGCAACAATACAGAAACATTAAAGTGCCCAAGGTGTGCCAAGAAAACATTCCCCACGCCGTTACACAACCTACACCAGCTTGGCCTGTTAACACAAGTCAGGTTGGGTTCATGGATTCATGCTTTTGGCACTAAATTCTGACCCTGTGTGCCAGAATTCGAGATTCATCAGACCAGGCTATGTTTTCCAGTCTTCATTGTCCAGTTATGGTGAGTCCGTGCCCAGTGCAGCCTCAGCTTTCTGTTCTTGGCTGACAGGAAGCCTATCTGCTTCATGATTCTACATGTTGCACATTCTGAGACAATTATACTGAGTGGTTATCTCAGTAACTTAGCCTTTCTGTTAGCTCAAAGAGTCTAGCCATTCTCCGTTGACCTCTCTCATCAGCAAGATGTTTCTGTCCACAGAACTGCTGCTCACTGGATGTTTCTTTTTATTACACCATTCTGAGTAAATTCTAGAGACTATTGTGTGTGAAAATCCCACAAGATCAGCAGTAATAGAGATACTCCAACCAGCCCCTCTGGCACCTGCAATCATGCCATGGTCAAAATCACAGAGAACACATTTCCCACATTCTGATGATTGTGGGTCCTGATGATTCTGATGATTCTGAAGCTGCTGGCCTGTATCTGCATGATTTTATGCATTGCACTGCTGCCACATGATTGCCCGATTCGATGATTGCATGAATGACTAGATGTACAGGTTTTCCTAATAAAGTGTTGAGTAAGTGTATATTGTTTTTGAACACAGCATAATCTTATGGCAACAGTGCTTTACAGGAATAACATAGACAACAGACAGTTAAAAGAAAATTATGTAGGAGTATACCTTTCTAGCACTGTGTAGCTTGGCTGCGCTGAATACAATTTCTAACAAGAAGCGTGTTTCGCTTTACAGCACTACATCACACAGTGTAACACTGTACAGACCTACACACCACAAACAACTAGCGGTCCTTACCTGCTATAAGCTAGCTCAGTATTCTTAATACAGAAATCATGGCAGAGGCGAAAATACCAAAGAAGACGTTAATGGGGGAGGCCAGGAAGAGAAAAAGAGAGAGTACCTAAGCAAGAGACAAGATGAGAGTACATCTCAAACTGGCTGTTACTCGTTGATGAAAGATGAAAGGGATAAAAGCATGCACAGCAGATGGCGAGCTGATCTTCTCGCTGTTGGACTAGTATGTAATAAATTATTAGCTGGCTTGCCATGTCTTGTGTTCTTGGGTTTGTTTGATGTTTGTCAGTGATAACGAAGGCTGCAATTTGCTTCTTTTCAGGCATAAGGTAAGCAAGCCCATTTAAGCAGAGGCTCAGCCACTAACTAGACATGTCCAGGTAATGTTAGCAAACATACAAGTCAACATATTGGGACATGGGTACTGGTAATTAGCTCTAGCTCTGCTGATAAGCTTGTCATCTTTACTTTGTAGCAGTAGAATCCAAGTTTTGTGGTGTTCATTTAGTTGACCAGCTATTTTTCTGTCCGTTAGCATCCCCCAGCATTCACATAGGTGAGTTAGGTGTTAGCAGCACACTGTCTCTGGTCCATGTATCATTAGTTTATCATACTACGAACCTTATTGTAACGTTATCAGTGTCATCCCTGTCTCTCAGTCTTTTGGGATACCAAACGTCATCTAACCTCAGTTCCACTTCAGGCTAGCAGGCCAAAATGTTTGGTAGAGTCTTTGTCAATGTCACGCCAAATAATCTATCTAGCTATCTCAGCTAGCTTGTAGTAAATTTCTGTGCAATGTTATGTCACCTACAACATTTAATTCGATTGCTCACATTCTCCACAACCAAACACTTATATGAGCTTAAATGACGTATATGAGCTGAAAACGCAAGCAGTATTTCAGCAAAATTAAATCTTCTGTCCATCTTTTTTGTTATTCTTTTAATGTTATGTTAGTGTTCATCTACGATGCCACAATAACACTATCCAGAGTCATATTTGTGTAAAATCCTGTAATATTACTCTTCCTTCAGTCGACATGGTTCCTTCAATTCTGATGGTTCAGTATCATTTAGCATGTCAGCAAATTCACGTGTAGAGCTGTCCATGGCTGAGTTCCAAATTGCACCGTGCTCCCTAGACTAAAGGACTACAAATAGCATAAGATAATGGTTTGTACGCCGTATGTTGTGCACTCAGCACACAGCGGTTCGGAATTCAACCCACGAGGAGAGCTCAAAGCGTGATTTGTTTTTACGACAGTGTTGGAAAAGCGAATTACACTCCGCAACCCGTAGGAGGACCCCAAGAGCTACTTAAGGCTGAATCAACAAGTTTATTAATGAAAACGTCCATACTAATCAGCACTAAGGCATTGCTCCTCTTCAGTGAGAACATTTTAATCAAGAGTGCACTGATTGGGTTGGTTTCCTTTTAATTACTCCAATAAAGGCAGTGGAATGGAGCACATTGCCATAATGAATGCAAATGCAGACAGCATTAAGAAGGGCAGGCTGGAAAACAGACAGAGGCACAGATACTAATGCAGAACTGGGTGGATGTGGTGCCTTTGGTTTATCAGTTTTATTAATGGCAATTAAGGTTTTAATTGTTGCTATCATGTCAACAGTTCCTAGATTATGGTATCCTGTCAAATCAAAGATAAGATGACTTGAAGCTTTTCCTCACTTGGTCACCCTGTTATCTCTTCTCAGTCCACACCTGTATTATGTACTGATAGTCAATCACAACCTCTGTACACTGTCAGCCAAATGCTCCTCTCACCTGCTGTGCTGAGCTCTGACAGATCCAGGCAGAACACAACACCAGCACTATTCTGGGTGTGATGTCTTGAGATGTGAGCAAAGCTCTCACAGTGCACATTCACGTGTGAATCTTGTTCGTGCTGGTGTACTGAAATACTTCTTTTGTTTTTTCTAAAGATGAGTTGCTTAAATGCTGGAAGAATTCTTACTTTAGTATTGCTTTGCCATTTTTGCATACTTTATTATCATTTGTGTATAAACACAATACACAAAATATTTGCATTTTGTAGGTGGACTCACAAGGTCAGTAACACAAGATATCATTCCCAAGAGTTACGCAATACAACCATCATCCTATCGTTCTATCATTCATGGAGCAAAAGAAGAGAAGAGTCAAACTATAAACAAAGTTTTACAGCCTGTATATGCATGCCATCACTCAATATTTGCCATCCATCATAGAGGTGTTATGAGGCATGATGCCTTCCAAAGCTATTGACTATATCCATCTTCCTGCTGACTCCACAAGGCAAAACCAATGAGGCCTAGCGATGGCTGGTATCTATCAAACACCAGGGACGGAGTCCATCTATATACACTTGACTGTATGAAAACATTCATATTAAAGGCACTAATGCTGAATGTAAAGGCA
The DNA here is from genome assembly GCA_028566375.1 of Leptodoras nelsoni. Classification (NCBI taxonomy): domain Eukaryota; kingdom Metazoa; phylum Chordata; class Actinopteri; order Siluriformes; family Doradidae; genus Leptodoras; species Leptodoras nelsoni. The sequence continues at coordinate 7,866,215 of JAOVVG010000044.1, read as the reverse complement.
AAAGCTCATTTCAGTGGGGCTCAGGAGATGGTTCAAACAGAAATCTCCTTATGAACCCAGATAGCTAGATAGCTTGCCTAAATTCCTAAATTGCTTCCCAAGATTAAAAATCCATGTTAATTCTTAAATCTTTTGCTAATTACTTGAGGCTAATCATTTCCATGTTTGTTCTTCTTAAAAGGACAGCCAAACTTTGTTGTAAGTTTTGCTTTTGCTTATCTGATAACTGAAAATATACTACATATTTATACACTCCATTGCATTACTGATAAAGACGGAATTTTCACATAATGCTAGTTATGTATATAACTGTAGTTTTATTCGTTTTAGTGCATGTGCATGCCACTTCCAATTACATCAAGTAGTGACATATGACACCAATAATTGCTGCCATCATACAGTCATCCTGAACCTTCTTACTGGGCATGATGTCATGAGGAACAGGACCCGCATTAGGACCACACTGAAAAGTGTTTAGAGATGACCACAACACACATACCACTGGCCGGCACAATGCTAACCTTCTAGGTAGAACCACAGTGATGCCTATATAGCAACAACACAGAAAATGTCACAATTCGAGATAAGGCCTATGACCCTATATGCCAAAGTGATTACGTAAACCATCCAGTGGGTCAGCATCTGCTTAGACAAGGGCACTCTCTGTGTTTTTCCACCATGACAGATAAACAGCTGGTCTGAGATTCAGATGGCTGGCCTCTGGTCTAAATAATATTAGAGAGCACACACCACAGAATGGAACATTCTGAAAGCTCAGCCTTATTGGATGATGCAAGGTCAATCAACAGGTTCACAAATATGGGTGATATAATCTTGCATAGAAGTCCCTGATTTGACCACAACATCACCCTAGAATCTGGCCTGGCTTTTTTCCAGCACATGTAATTCACCTATTAATTTAAATGATGCTTGCAAGCAAATATGCAGTTTTCTGAGATACTTCAACCTGGAAATCTGCATTAGCTCATAAAGGGGTCTTAATGGAGCCCTTAAAGGACACCAGCACATGGGGAAGATCTCCTCACTGGCCTACTAGGGGATCATAGCAGGTGGATGCAACTTGTTCCCTTTAAAAAGGCAGACCCTAAGGAGACCCTTGGTGCTGTGATGTGCTGCCATAGCTGCCACATATACCTTTAGTATTAATGGGGACTTGATGCTGTCTAGAAGTACCTAAAGCCAGGATCCTGTGAAACAAGCAATGCACTTGGTGTGGTATGCACTGGAAATGCAAGCTATTTTGTGGCTAGCATTGGAGCAGTCCCTCTAATCTATAAGGGAGCTGATTCATACCTCAATCAATCTTGGTGGTAGGAGACCTAGTCTTGACCAGAGATTCATCAGCATGTTTGCACTTAGTACTATGGCAGCAGACAGACGAAGGGCATAGCACTTTGTTGAGACCATCAGCAACAAAACAATGTCATCAACAGCAGGCACATGGCCACAGCAGACCTGCTAATGGTTCATCAGATTAGTCAGAACACATCGGGTTTGGGCACAAGGCCTGGCTCTTGAAAGTATGTTTGAAAAACCCTTGCACTGCGGCTCAGCGTACTCTGCTAAAACTTTCTTTCTGCTAAAACACTTTTTAAGTGTTGTAAGAAAGCAATCATTCGTAGCCCTTTTTGACCAACGTGGAACGTGGGTTCTTGAATAGGTTCCATTCAGGATTCTTGGAATATTCGAACTATCTAGCAAACTGGCCCACATTTCAAGCAGAATCAGTGTAATCGAGGATGCATCATTTCCTGCAGATTATTAGAGATATGATTAGTTATTAGAGAGATTTAAGATGTAGAAGACTATTACGTGTAGATGTAAGATGTATTTGCAGAGGAACACTTGTATAGCACTTGAGACACTTGTATAGCCTAAACAAGTGTAAAGGAGACTCTAAGGTATATATATCTGTAATATAAAGCATGGGCGAAAAAAAGGAAATAAAGGAAAGAAAGTCAGAAAAACCCGCTACTTTTTGGTACCAGCTAGGATCCAACTTTTCAGGTTCCGAACCAATTTATTTTTTGGTCGCAATGCTCTGAACAATTCAAAATTAGGTGTTGAAATGGGAACGGAACCCATTCCGTGTTGATGGAAAAGGACTGTCTGCGTTGTGGGTTGCATTTCACCATTCAACCTTACTCGGGGCATGACCGTCTTTAGAGTGGCTGCCTCAGCTACTTTCACACCTGTCAGTGGTGCCTGCAAGCTGACAGGGGCAACCCAGACCCCTCCTCAGATGCTGCTAGACCAGTAGAACATTGCAGCTCAGCTAAATTATTATCAGCCTGGAGGAATATCTTACATATGACAATGCAGAAAGCATATTTGCAAGAAGTATGGCTGGCCATTCAACTCTAAGGAGGGCTCTGTTAAAAAAGCCGTACGTGCCTCTTGCTGTGCTTACTGGATATCACCACATGTGGATCTTTGTGACTAGCAAGCTGTTAAGGCTGAGGGGCTTGGGCCAGATCACAGCTGTCTCTGACTTTGAGCCAGAGTCTAAATCTGCTGGCCAAGCATGTTATACCGACATAGGCATCACTGTGCAGTCAGCATAGAGGATGGCAAAGTCAAACAAAGTCTCCCAGTCTCCTTAAGATGCTTAGTGCCGTGGTAGTTAGCACACAGCTTTGCCTTCTAAGTCCAAACCAATCCAACCCCAGCAATGTGGCTAATCAGAAATACAGGTAATTTAGCAGCTTCAGAAATAAACAGTGCATGGCATCTTAACAGAAAACCACTGTAGATTATTTTAACAAAAAAACAAGTAAATAAAAGACCTTTAAAAAGTAGCTTTTTCATAAATGAGGTTAAGGTTAAGGTTAGGCTTAACATTAATTAGCTGCATTAATAATTATGTCTATGGAAAGTCTTCGCAAGTATAGCAATACAAATGTGTGTGTGTGTGTTTGAATGTGTTTGAGTGTGTACACAGATGCACACACTCAAGGCAGGAAGTGCTAACCCACCCCATTACCAGCAAATAGAAATAATAAACGTAATGGCAGAAAAAAGAGGGACAAGAGGATAAGATGGACAAAACGATTAAAGTACACATATGGGAAAATGCTTTTAAAAAGCAAAGAAAGAAACAACAGTGACAATGCAAAACACTGGAGCATCAAAAAGCAGAGCAGCAACATTTGTCAGCAGTAAGCCTACACTTTGTTTACAGTGGTATCGAGTTTTGAATTTCATTCAAACAGGCCTGAGGTCAGTATCAGAATCTCAGCAGGAATGACTCAGCCATGTTAAGCTGGGCACCTGCTGACTAGAGAACAGCCAGTAAAGTCAGCACAGTCAATGTGACCTTCATCGGTCATAGATCCTGCTTGTGTTTGGACAGGAAAAGGGAGCGATGGCGCAGACGACCCAGCACTAACAACAAACAAGCAGGTGGCAGCACAGCAGGACAAAGACAGAGAAAAACTCTTTGTGTGTGTGTGTGTTTACCCTTCTTACTGGTGACAACAGGTATATGAAGGAGCTATGAGCTATCATTAGAAACTACAGGTACATCAGCAGCCCATGATTGCCAACTCTAAGTGCAGTTCTCAGATCATTATACCACATTCCTGCTTCTTGTCTAGACTGAGGGCAAAACTGTTTCAACAAACTGACACTGCGATTTCAAACTGTCACACACAGAGCGGTAATGTGTATAACTACCCGAAGGGTCGAAACCAGTTAATCAAATGTTGCGGTTGTTGTATAAAACACCCAATGCAGTGCATGTGTGATGTTCTATATGTTGCTAAATATGTTAAGTAAATAGCATCTGTTCCCTGAAGCCCATGGCACAGATAAGATAAACTGATCTACTCTTTTCTTCCGGGCTTGAGCCAGACACAAGCCCAGACCATGTGGCAACCACAGGTATTGATTTCTGATGTTCCAACAGCACTGTGAAGTGCTTCTTACTCTTTCAAAAAGTGCTAGTGCAACTTTGTAAATGAGAGGAAGTAGATATTATTATTGTTAATACAGTGGAACTGTGAAAGAGGTAGGGCTGGAAATGGAGAGAGAGAGAGAAACAATAAAGCTGATGTTAAACTGTACACCAAAAATAGTCATTGTATTAAGACTTTCTCAATTCTGCAATGTGAGAAGATAAATGCTACACATTGTCCTCATTTTACAAAAAGCCAGACTGTTTAAGCTTGCTATAATCTAATAGCATAAATATACAAGGTCTTTCCAGAAATGTATGATTTTTTTCATATATTTATTGGAAAAACATTACAATTCAATATTTTCACCTTCACGTTATGATCCTTTGTTGGCAGCAGTGTCTGGAATCGTCAACTGTGAGGGTGTTCAGTGTCTCGGTCTTGGCTCTATGGATGTTCTTTACTGTGCCGAAGTGGTGGCCGTTCAAACGTGTTGTAATCTTGAGGAACATGACTCAAGACACACAGAGCTAAGTCAGGGCTATAGAGTGGATGTGGAAGGACTGGAATTCTTTTTTCAGCCAAAAATTCTCTCACAGCCACATAATGTTCTTTCTGATCAGCTGGCAAACTTCCTCATGCTCTACTCCTGCATGACGATTTCAGGAATGATGGTTCAGTCAATCAGGGTTCAGTACAGACATCATTGCAGCCACATATTCATCTGCTTTTGATGTGGATGCACGACCTTTGTTCATCTTCAACAATTTCCCAACTGAAACTGGTCCTACAGTTTATCTGAGATCCCACTCTAACTGAGCTTGCACTACCATCCTCATGCACAGGAGCACAGGAATTTCGTTCTCATTTACTTTCTGGACAGACATCGTATGTCCTCTGGGTCTCCAGCGAGAGATAAATGTATAATATACTATATGGCCAAAGGTTTGTGGACAAATGACCATCGCACTCATATGTGCTTTTTGAGCTTCCCATTCCAGATGTAATCCCCCATTGCTATCATGATAACATCTACTTTTCTGGAAAGGCTTTCCACTAGATTTGGAGATTTGTGTCCATTCAACCACAAGACCATTAGTGGGGTTAGGCACTGATGTTGGCTGCAAAGGTGTTTAGAAGAGGTTGAGGTCAGATTGTGCACAAGATGCTCACTGTGCATGACCTGTAAATATAAAAGCATTCAGACCATGGAATGTATCCTGGAGTGCAATCAACCACACTCAAGGCTAGATGTAGAGGAGTATGAATCTGAATGAGACTGCAATGGACCAAGATATAGGGGAAGAAGAAGCTTTTTGCACAGGGGCAGTGTCATGCTGATATTTCATGACTCCATGACTTCCAATGAAAACAAACTATAATGCTGCAGCATACAAGGAAATCCTGTTAGAGTGCTTCTAACTTTGTGGCAACACATATGAGTGCGATGGCCAGGTGTCCACAATCTTTTGGTCCTATAGTGTAAATTGCTGTTTTCAGATAAATCAATAGAAGATTTCACTTACTCAGAGGGTTAGACTCCACAGCATGAAACACAGGATTCCTATTTAAATTTTTGGAAAATTAACCCAAATGAGGTCCATAACCCTTATAGCAGCTTTGAAAAGGGCTAGGTTTGCGCAGACATGCAGTAATATTAAAATAAATGGAGAATGTAAGGCACAGAACTGAGTTCAAATTAAATGAGTGGAGGAAGCACCAGTCATTTTATAGCTTTACTTTTCCCTGATTAATTTGTAAGAGAAAAAGTAAAGGTTACGTCTGTCTTCTGTCCTTCAAGTCAATGCACATGCTATTCCGCATCTCTCTCCCTCTATTTTTTTTCCCAAAAAGGAAAGGGCACAGTATTGGATCCTGCTGAAAATGAAATGACTCACTGCTACCACTGGCTCACCAAGCTCCAGAAGTAAATCTGTTCCACTACAGAACACTGAATATCACTGAGCCATTCACTCAGTAATCATATCAGAAAAGAGCTTAACGCCAAGGTATTTGCTCGGTAATCACTTCAGAAACTCCTCAGCTTCAGAATTAGTGCTGAAAAACATGCAACCATATCTTACTTAACACCTGAAGCTTGGCATAAAATTGCATTGTAGATAATAAAATTATTAGCTGTACAACAGAAAAACAGCCTTATCCCCATACCAGTCAGCTATATATAGCAAAATCAACTTAGAAAAACTCATTTTGAGAATGCAAGTCAAACCTGAGGCTAGAAGCACATCTGGCTGCATTGTTTTTATTATTTATATTATACCCACCAAATTCACTCACTTTAAATCCTCCAAAGATTCCTCAATACATAAAACATGGCCATTTTGAATAACTTTCGGAAGTGGAGGTGCATCTTGCTGAATTTCATATGAATGATTCTTGACCTCTGTAACATTTCCATTTTCCAACATCTGATTTGTTGAATGGTAATTATAAAATTTAAGCCCACACACGTTTAAACTTAAAATGCACAGAAAATCAGTGGATATATCAGTAGATATATAGCGGTCCATCAAAACTAAAATCCGACAGACGTGTGTAACGTTTTTAAAATGAATAAGGGGTAACATTTGAGATATAGAATGCAGCTAAGATATAGAATGCAGCTGTTTCTTTCCAATTATGTTCGCATATGTAATGATGAACAGCCATAGGCAAACATGCAGCGTTTCTAACAAAAAAGGCAAAAATCTACCCACAAAACACGCACATAACAGTAGGGAATTTTAAAAGCCACTCACAAATCCCCAAAAAAAAACCACACCACCAACAGAGCCACAGATACATAAAGGAATAAGAAGTACTGAGTGTGGTTCTTTCAGTTCCCTTGTCACTAACCATTTAGAGTATCACTTAAAGGGAAAGGGTCAAGTTTAATACAGCTTAGATAGAGATGATATTATTCTTCAGAATTTCCTGTCCACTACACTGTTCTAATGAGTAGACTAAGGGCTTTCGGACTGTAACCAAAGCAATGAACTATAATCTTTTACAAACTGTAAGCCTGCATGTTCTCAAGGCACTGTCTATAAAAAATATAGAAATTAAAGCTGCGGGCTGGTGTAGAAAATAATAACCATAAACATTTCATTAAGGAAAGATTTCGGCTATTCTTTCTATGCACAGCACATAATCCATGTTTTCAGACACTAGGCTTCAGTGGGGGGAAAAAAACAGAAAGAGAGAGAGAGATACAGAAAGCAACTTCCTCTTTGAAAGCTATAATTGGAGCTGCTGATTGTGGAGCTGCCGGTGATGTGATAGCAACACACAGTGCTAAACGCTGCCTTTGATCATGCTAACCCTTGCGTTTGAAGCTGAGAAGCTCCCATCTGACAATCACACATGCACACACATATACACACACACACACACACACATATATGCACACATATACAGTAGTAGTAGTACACAGACATTACTGTTTTTTGGCAAATAAAATGTAGACACTTGAAATAATATATTGTATATGCTACTAGTACAGTTTGAACAATTAAATAAAGGGGATGGTTAAGTTTAAAAAGCATTAGAGTAGAATTATTCATTAAAGAAATATTCTGTCCATTAAAGAAACACTCTCTACTCCATTTCTGTATGCGCAATTACCACGGGCTGTAATTTTGATGTTTCACTATAAATAGTAAACAAGAGAAACATACAATGGAGCTCTAAGCACAGTTTGAATTCCATGAACTCTTACATTTGTCTCATGCTATGAACTGTTGCAGGCTTCAATTTATAGAGTCATGCTTTTTTTCACCCATACACATGAAGCCAGTTAAATGCATCTTTTTTTTTAACTGCTTCTCATACTGTCACATGGCAGAAAAAAACATATGTTCTGTAGATCACCGTCTGCCTTCTTCACAGGCACCTACAGTTGGCTTGTGTCACTGTGAATGACAGTGGAGAAAGGGTATTCCACCCCTCTTACCCACAGAACATGGGCAATCTTTGGGCCAGTTCCCTGGCCACAGATGGCTGTGGTATCTTTGTGAACTCCCAATGGTAGGTTGAATGATTTTCTGCTGCACCACTCAAGAGACTTATAAGTGAGTTTTGTGTAAATGGATTTTCTGTTCTTTCCTCAGTACAGGGAAACATGTGGAACGTCCTGTCTGTGGTGCTTACACATACACTGTATGGCCAAAGATTTGTGGACACCTGACACCTATATGCATGTCTTATCCAAAAAGCTTGAAGCACACAATTAAATAGGATGCCCTTGTATGCTGTAGATTTACAATTCCCCTTCACTGGAACTAAGAGGCCCAAACCTGTTCCACCATGACAATGCGTCTGTCCATAAAGCGAGCTCCATAAAGATATGGTCTGCCAAGGTTGCTGTGGAAGAAAGCCAGTGTCCTGCACAGAGCCTTGACCTCAACCTCACTGAACACCTCTGGGATGAACTGGAACACTCACTGCACCCTGAGAGCTCCTCAAGTTCACTATCAACTTGACTTCACTAATGCTCTTGGGGCTGAATGAGCACAAATCCCCAAAGGTTATTATGACAGGATAATCAACAAACACATGTGGGGGATTTTGGCGATATAGTGTATGCTACAGGCATGGTGGATAGAGATTATATTAAACAAAATGGACTACTTCTTGAAGTGGATCTGGATACATTGCTGATACATAAAGAAGCCCTTCAAACCAGCTACACATGTAAACACCTGGAAAAACTTTTTTTGGAGTATTTTGGAGGCAACTGGACAGTAAGTACAGTAATCTCTTCTTTTCTGCCATAATCTGTTTTGTAAAGAACAAAATATATTTATAAAATTTTTGATTTGTGGTTGCACTGTAGCATGTCATAAATTTGAGTTATGTCTAGCTTATTTTAATAAAGTGAGATGCCAGCTTTGGCTGCAAATCACCACCACTTCAAATCAATTTTAAGACCCTGCCATGGTTTCCAATCATTAAACGTCAGTGGCTAAAAGCTGCTTGTAAAGCAGGCAGGGTTTACAGACCTGAGATGAAGCCCAACAGTACAGCACACAGTATACAGATGGATAGTATGAGTGTAGAGCTTCAGTGCTGCTTCACAAAGTCAGTCTGTGATTGAGCAAGCAGCAGGAAGGCTGGTTTGTCTCTCACTTATTCTCTCTCTCACACACATACACACACAGGGCAAAGTGGCATTCAGCCAGGGGTACTCTGTGTCACATGAGGGCTTTATCTCTGGAATAGTGTTTACAGACTTCTTCTGTCAAATAAAACATACGCTTTGGGGACCTGGAGTCTGTACGTAATAACATCTCTCTCGTTTTCTTTCTGTGTCAGCCTCCTGGCTTAGGAAATTATCTCACTTTAACCACTGTGACAGTAGTTCTGGAGGGTGTAACTGTGTCTGTATGTGTGTGTGTGTGTCTCAACAGTCAGTCTGTACACTCTTGCCTCTACCACAAAGCTTTCAGAGAACATGAGACGTAGAAAACGTGAGCCGTAGAAATTCTCTGAAATTCACGCATCCTCGGACTGGAAGTGCAATTAATTAAAAGACCAGACAGCTTTTAGAACCCACCTGAATCGAGCACCTCTGGCATCCATCCACCATCCTTTCTTCTTCTTTCACCTCACTCTAGCCCTTTAAAGTCTCTCCTCTTATCTCACCCCACATAGTCCCCACTTTAATTCTGGAGCTCTCCTCTCTATCAGTCTCTACTCTCTCATCTGTATACCACTACACAAATCACAGCCTTTCTTTTCTTGCCTCTGAACTGCTGCAGTTCCAAGTCCTCCCTCACTCTTATATCCATTTAATCATTTCTCCCCTACCTTTGCTCCCCTTCCACCTCCAATAGCCATCACTGCCAGCTTAAATCATTTGTACTCCTTGTCCTGTTGACCAGACATACTACTTAGATATTAAGTTTAGATTGCAGTCGATATTACATTTGCTAGATTGCAATAGACTTTAACAGTTTTTTTAAGCGTTCGTAGAAGCTACAACATTTTCTGATTACCACCATGATGCCCAGTACCAATTTGGTTCAGCTGCAGGATTCAGATGAATAGTATAATGAACAATGAATATTGTTTTCCACTCAGCTGGTTATCCATCAAAAGTTGTAATAAGCTGGTAGTGTGGCAAATTACAATTTGCTGATAAGAAGTGCTTCAAAATGTAAAGTGCATTCAAAAGGCTAAAAAGAAGACACATTAACAGCAAACACATCAGCTGACATAATTATAATGTAGTAATTACATACTAGATAGAGAGAAACATTTACAGATAACGTAGTAATATAAATACAAAAGGGATCTCATCTCTATGCAGAAAAATATGCAAAAATATGTACACGAAGTACATGTACACAACTTATTATGGTCCTTTCTGTCTCTTGGCTGAATTCCATAGCTTTGTCTGAACACAGAGTTAAAGGAAATCTCCACTCCAAAAAATAGGAAACACATTTACATGTTCTCGAGTGTTAATTTGTTGGTTGGTGCTGTATTTTCATTATTTCTTTGGGAAGTATGCAGATGTCCAGAATGCAATGCAGTTAAAGGTGGTTTAACACTCACAACTGAGTAAACACTCAGGACCAGCTCCGGACTGAAGTATTCTCTCCAAACCATGGCTCAATTGTTCACTTCCACTCCTCTCGGGTTTGTAAAACTATAAACAATAGGTTTGTCTATTTGTTTTCTTGTAGTACCAGCACTCAAATGGTGAAGAACATCAATTTGGGATGCAGGTTATGTCATTGTACAGGAACACCTGCAAACAAGGAGCTGTTCTTGTATAAGAAGTTTTTTAGTAGTGCAGGCAGCAAAAGATGTGGGTTTTGTAATGATGCTCAATACAAGCACTCGCACTACAAATGTGAGTTAATTACAGTGCTCCAGTCCTATGAATGTCTGGTTTTAGCTTCCAATAACCATAACAACTTTTTCCCTGACATCACAAAAGTAGAAACAGTAAGTAACATGACAAGCTGGAACAATTACATTACTCGGCATGTGGACCGGAGTGTGGATAGCTTCCACACATAATGTGGACAGTGCTGCCGAAGTCTGCAAGACCCAGACCACTGGTTTTAAGATGACCAGGGGTCCATACTTTGGACCATTCCCAGGATTGAAAATAAAAACATTCACACTTCACCATTTAGCAAACTCCCTACGTCCCAAAAAACCTTCTGAAAAAAATGTGTGAAAGCGACATAAACAGCGTAGTTGCATGTGTGTTGGCCGATATTGCATGGCAGGTATGTGGTTCTGACAGTTAATAATCTATGAGAAGATAAGCATGATGGTGATAGAATTAACATGAAGGGTGAAGTTTTGGAGGGGCAGGGGTGGCTCAGTGGTTAAGGTGTTGGGTTACTGGATAGAAGGTTGGGGGTTCAAGCCCCAGCACCACCAA
>JAOVVG010000044.1:7831116-7842632 GCA_028566375.1 Leptodoras nelsoni | reverse complement strand
GTGGCCGGCTAGGCACCGGCTCCCCCGTGACCCTGAAAAGGAATAAGCGGCCAAGAAGATGAATGAATGAATGAATTGCTAACTAACCAAGCTGAAGCTCTTGGATAGCCGCTTTGCACTAGTCTAATACATTTCCACTGGATTTCTCATCATTACTTTTCCAGTGAATCACTAGAATACAGTGAGTAAGAAAAGAGGCATGGGGAACTAACAGGAAACATTACATGTTAGCACTCCTCCCATTAGATGCTGATGTAAGTGTCCTAGAAATGCCGCAGCACCTGCACCACATGCATTCAGCACTTACAAATATTTCAACAAAAACATATTTCATGCTTTTCTTGCACTCTTTAGTGTTCTTCTTTCATAAGCTGGAAGAGTAACCATGTTCAAACCGTGCATCCATATCATGTAGTATTATGTAATAAACCTGAGGTTCTAAGGTTGTATTGAATCAACAATGTATCTATAAACTATAAGGGAATCAGAAATTACTAAAACTGTCTAAACAGATGAAATGTCTCTTTTCTAGCCGTGTAAAAAGGTTAGTGTGTTCAGATTTCAGTTGCATGTACTGTATACTGTATAAAATAATAATAATAATCATATTGTCCAGCAGGTGGCGGTGTAAACATCAGTCTGCTGTAAAGCGTAGAAGAAGAAGACGTTCTAGAGAGTTCCAAGTGCATTGTGGGAAACGTCACCCGGCACCGGTCCTTCCTCTCTAGCCTGCAAAAATGATGGTAAGTGTCCAGTCATGCCTGTTTTGTCTCCTAATCCTCCTCCATCTGTCCCCAGAACCCATCCCAATCCATCCTTCCGTTATTATATTGTAAAAAGACATGATGTTGTCGAAACCTGCGGCTTTATTTTCTCCGCAGAGGATCGCAGTTGCTGATTTAATTTGGTTAAAGCGGTGCTAGCTTTGTGGCTGTTAGCTGGAGCTTTACGGCTTTGTTGTTGGCTTGGGCGCGTGTTTTTTTTTTATCTCCATTTGTGTGGGTGGTGTTTAGGTGTTTATTTAGTCCAGTCTGTTGGTGAAATGAGTGAAGTAAGAGTATGTTTGTAAGCTGATGCTATGCCGCACCTCTTCATGGTGAAGAGCTAACAGGGACGGGTTTGTTACCGGCTACACAAATCACTGTCTGGTCCTGGGATCATTTTATTTCTTCTTAATTCCGGGCATCACTTACACTTCGGCATGGAGTCTCTCTCTCTCACACACTCTCTCTCTCGCGCTGATATTTTGAATGGACATGATCCACCCTGGAAGCTGATGCATTAGTTGACAGCGACCAGCTTGTTGTCATTCAATCCGCCATCATCACAGATCACAGCAGATCCCTGAGTGTTACTCTGTGTTATTGTAATAAAGCTATAATAAGTGCAGATTTGTCTGTTCATCCCATCAGGGTGAACCATAGACCCACAGTTATCTGAGCGTTTTATAATATATCACTATATAGGGTACCATTTCTTACACCTGACCTAACACACACCATAATTCGTTCTTCTTCACAATCATGTAAAAGGCAGAAGAGTGGGTCGCACTGCCTCCTCACAGCGAGAAGGTCTCGGGTTCGAGTCCTGGGCCGGAGTGCGGAGTTTGCATGTTCTCCCTGTATCTGAGCAGGTTTCCTCCAGGCTCTGGTTTCTAGTCCTAGAACATGTACATACTAAATTCTCCCTGGTGTGAAATCTCAACCGTTTTTTCCTCTTATACCACAGCAATTTGCCAATGATTCCACTTTTTAAAATGTATTAACGAAAGACATGATGCTTTATAACTCTTTGCTTTTTGTTGTCACGTACATTATTGAGCTATAAACGTTCATCTCATCGCTGCCTCCGTTTCTGTCTCTCATGCTCTTATGTTACTAACATAAAATCCTCCATCCTGAAAACCTTCCTGTGTCAGAAACAGCTTCCGACACTGGAGACTCCTTCTGTAAATGTTAACTAAATGCCTCCTTACAGATAATGTCTCCATATCAGCAGTTCTTTCTTTTTTTTGTTACCTAGCCCTTTTTTTCTGCTCTTTTATGCTGTTTTAGAACATTAATCAATGCCCTAAGACAAGTCAGATTCAAGAATTCAACAGTGCTTTGGAGTAAATGAAATAATCAACTTGATAGAATTAGGAGTTGAAATTCTAATGGGGATGTAATCAGATTGCTAGTCTGTAGATGTTTAAAAAACAAGTGTTATTTGATCATCTTTTTTTGGAAATCAGCTCACACTGAGCATTTTGTCTCTCTGTACCTTGATGTCTTCTGTTGCCAAGTTATTTATGTCTTTCTCCTCTCCAGCCCACACCGGTAATCCTTCTGAAGGAGGGGACAGACACGTCCCAGGGTGTCCCTCAGCTTGTCAGCAACATCAATGCCTGCCAGGTGATCGCCGAGGCTGTGCGCACCACGCTGGGTCCCCGCGGCATGGACAAGCTCATCGTGGACAACCGAGGTGAGAATGAGATCAGAACAGCCTGCCGGTTTCTGCTAACTTATCACGCCTTGGGCAGAGAGTGATCATAGTATTGTCATATGACTTGGCTTCACCTAACATAATAAGGCAACAATAATCGGAGTGTTGAACTGAACTATATAAATATATATACATGTGAATGCAGGTAAGGCCACCATCTCTAATGATGGCGCTACCATCCTGAAGCTCCTGGATGTGGTTCACCCTGCAGCCAAAACCCTGGTGGACATTGCCAGGTCTCAGGATGCTGAGGTACAAGTTTAATGTGATTCGACTTTTGAAAATGCCTTATGATGTCAGAAAATGCTCAAGCTCATACTCTTGGGGGTGTGTCTGTAGGTCGGAGATGGCACCACCTCTGTAACGCTGCTTGCAGCAGAGTTTCTGAAGCAGCTGAAGGCATACGTAGAAGAGGGGCTCCACCCGCAGACCATCATCCGGGCATTCCGCACTGCCACGCAGCTCGCCGTCAAAAAGATTAAAGAGATCGCGGTCACTATCAAAAGGGACGACAAGCAGTGAGTCTGAACCCAAAGCTTTCATCTAGCTGAATGATTAGAATGGAGCACGAGTACCAACACGTTCAGCTCTTGTGTGTCTGATTTGGACAATCATTATTGAAGATGTTTAATTTCAGAATGACTCAACTATTAGCATCATAGAATTCTCTCTCTCTCTCTCTCTCTCTCTCTCTCTCTCTCTTTCAGGGAGCAGAGGCGTTTGTTAGAGAAGTGTGCTGCCACAGCGCTGAACTCAAAGCTGATTGCTGGCCAGAAGGATTTCTTCTCCAAGATGGTGGTGGATGCAGTGATGATGCTAGATGATCTGCTGCCACTCAAGATGATTGGCATGAAGAAAGTTCAGGGTGGAGCTTTAGAGGCAAGTTCTTGGGGTCTTTTCCAGGTTACAAATAACAAGCATATAATGTTGATGTCTAGTTATAGCTCCATGATATGGCCAGGTGTGTTTTTGTTAGTGTTTGTATTCACTCACTGCTATATAAAAATAACACACATTTAATGCAATTGAGATTGTAATCAAAAGACTAATGGGGCTCCTGTGTGGTGCAACAATAAAACCACTCAGTGTATTTGGTAAGTGATGCCACAGCCATCGGTGAGCGAGTGGGTTCAAGAAAAAGTTGACCGTGCTTTTAGGGAGGAAGAGGTGGCATACTCCTCCTTTCTACCCAATCAGATGCAAGTAACATTAGCCGATCATTGGCATCTGTGAGCTCATGTATACAAACGTGGACGGAACGTTTTGTGTTGCCAACTGGCTTTGTGTGCCTTGGAGGAAGCATGTGAAAGCTCCACAGGGTGGGAACTGAGCATTGTCTAAATTAAGGAGAAAGTCAGAGAATGCTTAAAGTCTAATTACATTTACGTTGCTCTGAGATTGCTGGAATGTTCTGGTCTGTACTGAATATGTTCAGAAATGGAAGTATCAGGAGTTCTTGGTTAAATTTTAAACGGTTATAGTCTGTAAGTACATATACTGTGCATGAAAACAAATTCAGCTGTGTGTATGTTGTGTGTAATTGTACTGTTTGGTTCTGCAGGACTCTCAGCTGGTGGCTGGTGTAGCCTTTAAAAAGACCTTCTCCTATGCTGGTTTTGAGATGCAGCCTAAACGTTATACGAACCCTAAGATCGCCCTCCTCAACATCGAGCTGGAGCTGAAGGCAGAGAAGGACAACGCTGAAGTCCGCGTCAACAATGTTGAGGTCCGTATCAGTGCTCTTTATGCAATCTGCTGCACTAAGATACCACTGTTCTCAGATAGTTTGTGCCATCCATCATCTTGGCTGTTTGGTTTTAAAGAGTAACGCGAGAGAATTTGAATTTTAAAAAAAGCATGAGCGTAAGCTGCATTAGTCTTATTTTGGTCATTTCTGACCTTAAAAACAATTAACGTTTTGAAGCTGGAGGACTGGCCTTGGGCATGAGTTAAAGAACATGTCATTGCATGTATGGAAGGAGATTAGTAATTAATAATTTTACACTGTCCAAATCATCTTGGTGTGTGTGTGTGCCCTGTCCTCCAGGACTATCAAGCCATCGTGGATGCTGAATGGAATATCCTGTATGATAAGCTGGAGAAGATCTACAAGTCTGGAGCCAAAGTGGTCTTGTCCAAACTGCCCATTGGAGATGTTGCTACTCAGTACTTTGCTGATAGAGATCTGTTCTGCGCTGGCCGTGTCCAGGAGGAGGATCTGAAGAGAACCATGATGGTATGGAACATCATGCTGTTGATCATTTTGGCTCCCCAGTGGTCTATCATCTGTTGCTATTGTGTCTGTCTGTCACCGCTCCACTGGCCATACAGGTGCACTTTGTAGGTTTACAGGTGGAGTCTGTAGTCCATCTGTTTTTCTGCAGATTTCTTAGCTCCACTTTATGCTTCAGCAGCACTGCTGTGTCTGATCCAATTGTACCAACACGCACTAACACACCACCACCACATCAGGGTCACTGCAGTGCTGACAATCATCCACCACCCAAATACCTCCTGTGTGGTGGTCCTCTAGGGGTCCTTACCACTAAAGAACAGGGTAAAAGGGGGCTAACAAAGTCTGCAGAAAAACAGTTGGACTACAGCATCTATCTGTAAAACTAGAAAGTGCACCTGTATGGTCCGAGGAGCTGATAAAATGGACAAGGAGTGTAGAGAAAAGGAGGTGGTCATGATGTTATGCCTGATCAGGGTGTGTGTATGTGTACATGTGTGTACATACAGTACTGTGCAAAAGTTTTAGGCAGGTGTGGGGGAAAATGCCTGAAACTTTTACACAGTAGTGTGCGTGTGTGTTAATTTCATTAGTTAAAGAAGAGCTGGAAATGTACTTGTTACCACATGTTTATTTATGCATAAATGTTAATCCTGAGTAACATAAGAAAGCTGAGTGACCCTGGTGTCTCCTCCAGGCCTGTGGTGGCTCCATCCAGACAAGTGTCAGCTCCCTCACTGATGATGTGCTGGGTTCCTGCGAGCTCTTTGAGGAGGTGCAGGTTGGTGGAGAAAGGTAAAGGTGGTTTATTCGCACTCCATGATGTGCACTTTATCATGTGGACAGGAACTTACAGTGGATATAAAAAGGCTACACACCTCTGTTAAAATGTCATGTTTTTGTGATGTAAAAGAAAAGTCCAAGATCAATCATTTCAGAACTTTTCCCACCTTTACTATGGCCTATAATCTGTAGAATTCAATTGAAAAACTCAATAAAATCTTTTAAGGGGGAATAAAAATACACACACCCTCAAACTATTGAAATGTTTAAATATTTTTGATTTTCTGACAGCATTTAGTCTTTTTGGGTAGGAGTCTGTCAGATTGACTGCACCTCCTGTGCACAACCCTCTTCAAGGTCACCTCACAGATTTTCAGTTGGACGTATGTTTTGGGTCGTTGTTGTGCTGAAAGACACCTGAAGGTTTAATGCTAAAATAGACTGATATTTGGAACTGTTTGTAATTCTCTCCACCATGACCAAAGCCCCAGTTCCAGCTGAGGAAAAGAGCCAAAGCACAATGCTGCCATCACCATGCTTCACTGTAGGTATGGTGTTCTATTGGTGATGTGCAGTGTTGTTTATGCACCCAATATACCTTTTGGAATTATGGCCAAAAAGTTCAACCTTGATCTCATCAGACTGTAACACGTTTTCCCACATGCTTTTGGTAGACACTTGGCTACACTTGGTGTAGGATTTTGTGAAATGTATCCAGGCTTGGATGTTGTTCTTTGTAGAAAAAAGCTTCTGTCTTGAGGCCCTACCCCACAGCCCAGACATGTGAAGAATACGGGAGATTGTTGTCACATGTACAGCACAACCAGTACTTGCCAGAAATTCCTGCAGACTCTCAGACCAGATTTCTTCTTGTGTTTTTATAAATTTTGGACAGACATCCAGTCACCTGTGCCGTATTTTATTAATTTTTTGGTCACGTTGTTCCATGGTATATCAAATGCCTTTGAATTTTTTTGTGCCTTTCTCCTGATTGATACCTTTCATTAATGAGATCCTTTTGATATAGAACTTGTAGGGTTAATCAGTGTCACTTTGATGGCAGGTGTGTATGGGCTACTATTTAACATGAGTTTGAATATGATGATTTCAGGAACATCCCCAGTTAAACACACTTGTGCAGCTAAACACTATACACATTTGATTTCCAATAGCATTACACATATTATAGGTCACACTAAAGGTTGGAAAAAATATTAAATGATTTACCTTGGTCTGACTTATTTTATTTTTATTTCAATTCACAAGAAAATGGCATTTTACCAAGGGTCTGTAGACTTTTTATATCCACTGTATATCCACCATAGATGCATAATTGCCATTAAGCGAAACGTCAGCGCTTGCTGTTTGTCTGCAACTGTATAACAAAGTAAAAATGGGTGGACTGAATGAGTTCATATCATCTTTTCTAGGTACAACTTCTTCAAAGGCTGTCCCAAGGCCAAGACATGCACCATCATCCTTAGGGGTGGAGCTGAGCAGTTTATGGAGGAGACCGAACGATCGCTGCATGATGCCATTATGATTGTGCGCAGAGCCATCAAGGTGTGTTATTGCTCATAACGCATCTCATGGAATGTTTTAATTGATTTGGAAATGTTCTTATTTAGTGTAGTGATGATAGACACAGTTAACAGATTTAAAACCTGCCTGCTCGGCACCAAATTGTAATCTCTTGATTACAGAATGACTCAATTGTGGCTGGGGGTGGTGCTATAGAGATGGAGTTGTCCAAATATTTGAGGGACTATTCCAGGACCATCCCAGGCAAGCAGCAGCTGCTGATTGGAGCCTATGCAAAAGCACTGGAGGTCATCCCCAGACAGCTGTGTGACAACGCTGGCTTTGATGCAACTAATATCCTGAACAAGCTCCGGGCCAGACACGCACAGGTACGGATACTGACACTTATACCCACTGCTTACAATCTTACACACACACACACCCATTCTGTGAGGATTAGACTGAAACTGAAAGATACTAATTTGACACTTTTCTATAAATATCTGGTTAGGATGACCTACATTCGTAGAAGGGAGGCCATTTGACTGACTCCCAACAGGGAGGCTCAGTGGTTGGTAATCGGCAAACAGCAATATATTGTTGGCTCAAAACTTTGTCCAAACAAAACCTAAACATTTCTAAAAGCAGAACATAGTGAACTTTCTTCAGTCCAGTGACTTTATCTTGTTTACTTTGTGTTCAAGCATTACCTATTTTTCTGTTAGAAACTGAACTGAAGTGTATGAACACAGATAAGTAGTCAGATTTGTGGAGAGAAAAAGTATATAAAAGATTACACACCCTGTGCACCATGGCTGAGCATCTAAGCCTGACCTGTCTTTAATCAGAACTTGGCACTGTACATGGTTCTTTATGTGCAGAATCTATAGTGAAGCTACAGCCTTTGATTATTGTAACATCCTGGCTGTTGGTATGAATTTTATTTGTCAGAACGCTCATCACACTGTCTGACACGGTAAAGGATGAGATGTTTCCACGGTGGTATATCCTCAGCACAGCAGTGACACTTCCACCTGATATCCACTTACAGCTGAAATATTTGAATAAATCTTTTTAAATGTATGAATTAATGCCTTCCACAATTGTCTCTGTCAGGGTGGAATGTGGTACGGCGTGGACGTGACCAATGAGGACATCGCTGATAATTTCCAGGCGTGTGTGTGGGAGCCAGCCATTGTGCGCATCAATGCTCTGACCGCTGCCTCCGAGGCTGCCTGCCTCATCCTTTCCGTGGACGAGACCATCAAAAACCCCCGCTCTAGTGTCGACGGCCCTCCAGCACCTGGTGGCAGAGGCAGAGGTCGTGGTAGGCCCCATGCCCACTAGAATGCCCCTTTCACACACACATGCACCAACCCTGAGCAGAGCAGCTCTTTATATGTGTAGTATCTGGACTGTTAGAAGATCAAAAGGGTGCAGTTTTGGTCCCATTTTATTTACTAACCCGTTACTGAAAGCCTGCAGCATTATTAGCTGTTTGGTGTTTTGGGAAAAGGCTATGGAGTACAAATGTAAGCACAGATTGCTAAAAGCATTACAAATGCTTATATGTTTAATGCTTATGTGGCTTTGTAAGTAAAGTGGGATTTTGGCTGTTGACACAGTGGCTACTTGTTTGGTAATAGTCTGATCACACACAAGGACTTTCTGGTTTGCGTAATTGTAGAAGCACTGATACTGGACAATGAGCCAGATTGCAGGATGTTGTCATTTGGTGGAACGATTTATTGGACCATTAAAACCTGTACTTTGAAATTTCATCTGCTGTCTTGTTTATTTATTTTATTATTTTTATTTAAATGCTGATGCTCTAAGAAGGTTTAGCAGTAATCTGCTGCCATAGTGCTTCTTTAAATGGTGTTTGGTAATACGGTCCTACCAAAGATAAATACTATATTAGGTTTTATGTTCATAATATGTATTGGGTACACATTCAGTGTTAATACATAGCATATTATTATCAACCACTGTTTAAAGGAAATAACATATGTACATTGTGTATGCGATTCCTCTGAAGTCCTCAGATGAACTATTCCAGCTTTTCAGAAGTTTTTTTTCTGCAAGCCACCAGGTGGCATTGTTGGTTAAAAAAAGTGTAAGTCTAACTGGATAACAGTTTTGATCATAAAAAACATGACTACTTGGACAGTAATAATTCCCAGTAATAGTAATTATCTAAAAAAATAAAGATTTGAAGTGGTTTCTTATAATGAAACAGATAAACTGAGAGTAAATGTGCCACACTATTTCAGGACTCCTGAAGGATGGATTCTGAATTGGTCCTTTAAATTGTTCATATACCTATTGTCTTTTCCTTGAAGAGTGGAAAGTTCAGTTAGTTAGACAGGAAGTCAATGGAAGCCCTGACCTGTTTCCCTGTGGCCATGTCAATAGCAGTCACTTTTATTTCGGTGTCTCCGAACTGCATGGTGGCTTGTATCTCTCTGCGCTCAAGTGCTGCTCCGTTTATGCTGTTGATGGTGGCTGCCTCCTGCTCGGGCAGGTCCAGAGTTATGGTGCCACACTTCCTGACTCCAGTATCGGTTATGTACACCACATCATCACTGGTGCAGCAGTAAATATTTATTATAATCTTCCTTTGGCCCACTCTGGCTGGAGTGTAGCTCCGCCTAACCACCTCCCCCAAGGCCACCGATTGGTCAGTGCAAACAAAGCGGTCAAGGATGTCTGTGCACCACTGGCGGCCATCTTTGATGAGAAGTTTCTCACGTGGATGGCGACCCTCGACAAAGCGGTTTAGGACACCGACGCCATATGTTAATGGGCAGCGGCGCACTCGCACCACTGTGGGGTCTAAGCCAAACAGCACTGCCCCCTTCAGGATGGTTAGACCCACATCCTGAGGGATGATGATACGGCAGCGATGCCCCAGTGCATTCTGGACTGCACGCTGGAGCATGGGAGACTCTGCAAAGCCTCCCACCAAGAACAGGAAGCGCACATTCTTTACTTCCTCCTTCTCCATTAAGTCTTCTATTGGAAAAGAGAAAAAAGATTTTACTCAGCTGTGTTATTTTTTTCCCCTCTAAAGTGTGAGTAGAGTGTATGTCTTACCAATGTGTTTGATGATATTGGTAATAGTAGGTTGGAAAAGCTCATTTGTCGCCTCTGGGGTGAGTCTTAGCATCCCTTGAGAAGACCATTTTACTATATTCATACTGAAAGAGACATCAAAATGAATGATCTGACACCGGAAAGTGAAAATGCAAGGTCTGATTGTCAGCTTGTCAGGTGAGAATCTTATGTTCAGTCTTTTATTGGTGTTTTTGATTACACTATAATTTCATATGAATGCACTGTAATCATGCATTAGGTATTATTAGGATGTCTGTGCAGGCAACTGGTGTTTTGTCCTGTTCTTTATAATCAAAACATTTTCACAACCATACCTAAATTATTATTATTAACTATTAATGCACTGTTACATACATACTGCTCCTTTAGGTCTATCAAAACCACATCTATGTTTCAAGAACATCCATACTTGCTCTTGCGTAGCGCTGTCTCCACGCTCTGGCCGCAGTGTCTCTTGTAGAAGTCGATGAAGGAGAAGGGCAGCGAGATGTTGAGCGCGCTCGTTCTGCTTGGGGCTGCTGTGCGTTTGCGGGCTTCAAAAGCAATGGTCAAGTCCACCCAAGCAGCCGGACGCTTGGCTTTAAACGTTTCAATGAAGTCGGTCCCAAATATCTGACACAGCATGGCCTCAAATGCCAGGTCCACGCCTACTGCACCATACGGACCTCCTGAAAAACACACAGAACAGAATAACTTGTGTGCTTACTGCATTATAGTGCACTGACAGTTGATCAAAGAAAAGAAGGAAAATGGAAATAATACATGGGTTGTATTTGGCGACTATTATATATGGATATCATGACACTTACATGAATATTCTAGCACATTTTCCAAAACAAAAGATTTTCCAAAGGAAAAGCACAAAAACCTGTTTACTCTATTTTTAAACGGTCATGCAGAATGTGGAATGCTTCCATGAATTCTTCTGTCACAAGCATTGGAAAATTAAGCTCTAAAACTATTGTTTAAAAATATTGGAATAATACGTCAAAATGTTTGTGGTTATGTGATTCCAATGACTTATTTTCCTGCTGCTGGTGCATGGATACCTCAAAACCTTCGGGAAGGTGTAAGTAACCAGAAAAATGATTTTACTGTATGACACCAGTGTTTAGTAAGAATAGGTTCATTCACCAGGCTTATTAATGTATAATATATCATTATAGTTTACAATATATAGTATAATTTAAATGGTTATGGAATTCAACAACTGCCCATAGACTTCCACTGTGAAAAGTATTTCTTTCATTTTCATTCTTTCATTTTTATTAGGGGTGGGACTTTAACGCATTAATTTCGATTAATTAATTACAGGGAAAATAACGAACTAAAAAAATTTACCCATTTTAACGCATTTAACGCATGAGACACTTTTGCA
>JAOVVG010000044.1:7783221-7797103 GCA_028566375.1 Leptodoras nelsoni | reverse complement strand
AATCTCAAAAGTAACGTTTGGAAATATAAAATCTTTGTACTGACACGCACATTATGATGGGCTTTATTGTATACACTCAGTAGCCACTTTAATAGAAAAGGCTGTATGCATGTGCATTCCTGCAGTTATCCAGTCAGCCAATCAAGTGGCAGCAGTGCATAAAAGCAGGTCAGTTGGTGTTCAATTAATGTTCACAGGAAGTGGGATCCTCATGACTTTGTGTATGGAATGGTTGTTGGTGCCAGATGGGCTGGTTTAAATATATTTCAGAAACTGCTGATCCCCTGACATACAGCACATAATCAGGTCTACACAGAGTGCATATGCAAAAGAACAAAACAAAAAAACATCTAAAGAGCAGGTGCGTGTATTTTTAGTTTCTGGAACAGCATTGGTGTAATTGTTTTGTCAAGTTCATCAATCATTATTAAAGTGACTAGGAGCACACTGCTGATCCAGTTAAGTATTGCAGTATTGCATTTTACTGATTCGTGCGGTTCATGGTTATTGAAGTGTTCGTGAGCTTGTGCATGCATGTGCTCCAGGTCTCGTTAATAATTGATAAATCTTGGCCAGATACAAAGGATGCTGTAAATGTCCTTTTTTTTGTGCTGTGTGTGAAACAGACTAGCAGTTCTCAGTGTTGTCAGTATTTTCCTGTTGTTGCTGAATCTTGGAAATGCATGGTGGGTGTTGCATATAAATTCTAGGCAACCATTTGCACATGGGATTACAACGTGAGAAACTATTCCACCCTTTGGATTATTCAGACAAGCAGTGATGAGTAAATTGGTTGTGTGCGAGATACCGCTTTGATTATCCTTGACTACTGAGCTTTATATGAGCGAGTTTACTGTAGAGCCATCTCCAGGAAGAAATGCTCCTCGTCTCTGAAAAAATTGAGGCAAGTGTGTTCTTGATATAGCATTGATATACGATCAGATTCTCTCTTGGAATGTTGAAATATAATGGACAAGCTTCTCTGTCATCACCCCATCGTTTAACAAGAAAGCCCAATTTCCTGAAGAGAGTGATCACAGGAGATGAATCGGAGATGAATCCTGGGTCTTCGAGTACAATCCTGAAACCAAAAGACAAAGAGCTGAATGGGACACGATGGCAACACATCACCCAAAGAAAGCTCGCATGAGCAAATATTGAATCGTTTTTTTTTTATTATTAATTTTCTTTCTGCTTCTCTTTCACAGAGCCGACAGATCTGAACGGGCCTGATCTAACAAAGACGTTGGGGGGCGGGGCTCCAGGGAAAGACGGAAAAGACTCTGTAACCAATGGGCATGCAGAGGGCGAGGTCAACCCTTTTGCGGAGTACATGTGGATGGAGAACGAGGAGGAATATAACCGACAGGTCTGTGCATACACACAGTCAGAAGCACCATTGTCTGGTGGTCTGTGTAGTAATACTGGGTACAGCGGTGTGATTGTAGGAGAATCTGTGTCTCCTATTTCATGGCTTTAGCACATACAGTTTTACTCAACACATGACACATATAGGTTGTTCACATGCAGTGGCACGTCTGCAGTATCCTAAGCCACACATGATCATTTTATAAAAACAAACACACCTTTTTGTGAGTACTGAGGGTGGAGATTTTGCCGCCAGTCCTTTTGTGAGTCAGGGACAGTCCCTGTTTCTCTCTCAATTCACTTACTGTGGTCTTTCTGTGCTGTTTCTCAGGTAGAAGAGGAGCTGTTGGAGCAAGAGTTTCTGGAGCGCTGTTTCCAGGAAATGTTGGATGAGGAGGATCAGGATTGGTTTATTCCAGCAAGAGACCTTCCCCCAGGGATGGGACAGATTCAGCAGCAGTTTAACGGCCTGTCTGTCAACGACAGCAACAGCAACCGTATCACGGAGGAGATTGTGGTAAGCTTTTACTTGCATGGCACTAACCGTGCAGATTTTCACAAAGTGCCAGTGGTACAGGATGTTTGCCTGTACAGATGATTAGCTTGACTTGCTTCAATTGAAATTCTTGTTAGGTGAGTCATTTGGGAGAAGGATAGCCTCCACATTAAACATGTGGCTCTAGCATGCATCAGCTAACGAAATGTCAGTATAAAGATAATCATACAGCCAAAATATAATATGGTCCTTTCACTGTGAAGCACAAGAATATGATGTACTATAATCTGACATGATGCCTTCTCTGTTTTCTCTTAGCGCAAGAGCAGCTTAAACCCCGAAGCCAAGGAGTTTGTCCCAGGAGTGAAATACTAGGGATCATCCTCACCCTCTGGAGTGGAGCCCTCTCACACACACACATACAGAGACTTTTTCTGGCTGGAATTGACACAGCCATGTATACGCTCTCATAAACATGCACACACACACACATACACGCACAGCTGTGAGGGGCTGGAGGAGGAGGGTGAGGGTTTTTTTGGGTGGGGGGAGGGAGGAGGGTTTATCTATAAGCTTTTTATTTTTCCATTTGTTACATGTAAACCAAGGGCAGGGAGTTTAGACGCAGCCTCTAGGAGGTGCCATGGCAACCCAACATTGTACTAGATACAGAGCCGTTTTATTTCTTTCTATTGATAAGCTGAGAAGACAGATCACCCCAGCTCTCACTTAGAAAACCGTGCCTGATTACGTATTTACTTTCTCCTTGCCTGATGTATTTTTTTTTTGTTTTGTTTTTTGTTTTTTTTACTTTACAAGGGAGGTTTATGTCTGGCTGGGATAATCATGCCCCCTAACTGTGGGTGTGAAGGAACAGTTTGGGGTGTGACTGGATGTAAAGTGGTTCACTGGATAATTGGCCAGTTTGAGTAGCATGGCAAGAAAAAGCTGTGGAGGTTTTCACATGAAAACGATTTGATTTTGAGTAGAAATTCTTACATGCAAGAATGCAGTTGTTTGAAACAAAAATAAGAAAAAAAAGGAAATAAAAGTAAAAAATGTTGGTATTTTGCTGAGCATTTGTGTTTCATGCAATTTTTTTTAAGTTCATGTTTTTAAAGTTCATATGCGTACACCAGTGCACTATTAATCTTGCACACTGCAGTTCTGTTCTCCCCCGATATGGCTTAATTCTGTGCAGTTGTTCATTTACAGAAAGCATTTCCTTATGTTCTGTCTAAAAGGAGTAATTCAGAAACATGCTGAGTTTTAGGCTGTTTATGAAAGACGGGACACATTAAGGACGGGACAACTTAAGAAGCTTTCAGTGAGCTGTAGTTATCAGATAGATATTTTCTTGTCGGTCGGTATGAAATCAGTTGCGTTTACCCATGTGAACATGCCTTGTTTGTATACCCCAAAGCTTCAGAGTTTTCCATTGCACTGTAGTAGTGTTTAGTGTTTATCAGAGAGTCTGTAGTCTTCCAGCTGGACATTATGACATGAGCCATCTCACACTAGAGGTTGTTTTGTTCACACCAATCAGGCATAACATTTACACTACTGACAGAAGTGTATAACACTGATTATCTCATTACAATGGCACCTGTCAAGGCATGGGATATATTATGCAGTAAGTGAACAGTCACTTCTTGAAGTTAATGTGATGGAAGCAGGAAAAATGGGCAACCATAAGGATCTGAGCGACTTTTGACAAAGGCTTAATTGTTATGGCTAGATGACTGGGTCAGAGCATCTACAAAACAGCAGGGGTGGGGTGTTCCCAGTATGCAGTGGTTAGTACCTACCAAAAATGGTCTAAGGACAGGGTCATGGGCACCCAAGGCTCACTGATGAATGTGGGTACCGAAGGCTAGTCTGTCTGGGCTAGTCCAGCAGAAGAGCTACTGTAGTACAAATAGCTGAAAAGGTTAATAGTGGCTATGATGGAAAGGTGTCAGAACAAAGTGTGAATTGCATCTTGTGCCTGAAAACACCTACAATGGGCACATGAGCATCAGAACTGGATCATGGAGCAATGGAAGGTGGCATGATCTGATGTCTCATGTTTTCTTTTACATCATGTGGACAGCCAGGGGGTTTTGGGTCATTTCCTTGGAGAAGAGATGAGACGAGGATGCACTGTAGGAAGAAGGTAAGCCGGCAGAGGCAGTATGATGCTCTGGGAACGTTATGCTGGGACATTTTGACTCCTGGCATTCATGTAAACATAGCACAAAAAGTAAGGAAATTTGTGTTTAGTAGATTATTTCTTTATTGTAACAATGCTTCTTGGCAAGCATTGCTTCATTAACAGGAAAGCCTGTTAATTTCCCTTTTAAATGGTGCCACATTTGTAAGGAACATGCATTTGTGGGATGAGCAGTAGAGCTGAGAATGTGGGTTGCGCCCATGAAAAATTTGCCAAATCTTCTCTACCATTGACTCGTTTGGTGGACTGGATGATTGAAGTTTGAAGAAACAAGACATATTGGCAATTTATTTATTTTACAAACAGATGCATCAGCAGTGTGTGGAAGAACCATACACAGCTACAACAGCCTGGCACCTCCTCCTCATGCTGGTCACCAGCCTGGTCACACACTGCTGTAGGACGGCATCCCATCTTTCAACCAGCACTTGTCACAAGTCAGCCAACGTGGTTATTTTGGTCATGAACAGCACACCCAAGCTGATCTCACAAGTGTTCAATGGGATTGAGGTCAGGACTGCTGGCAGGCCATTCCATCCTCTCCACTCCCAAATTCTGGAGGTAGTCTCTGATAAACCCTGCTCTGTGGGGGCGAGCGTTGTCATCTTGGAGATATGGGATTGTCACTGGTTGCAGAATTTCATCATAAGCTGTTGAATGGCAACAGAAGGTAGAGAAGATTAGGCAAATTTTTCATGGGTGCAACCCACATTCTCAGCTCTGCTGCTCATCCCACAAATGCATGTTCCTTACAAATGTGGCACCATTTAAAAGGGATTTCCAAGTAGCAATTCCAACAAGGAACGTGACTGTTCAAGGTTTTGATTTAGCCTCTAAATTCCCCAGGAATTAAAGGGCCTGCTGTTAACATTTTGGTGCCAGATACCACTGCACACCTGCAGAGGTCTTGTGGAGTCCTTGCCTCCATGAATCAGAGGTGTTCTGGCCACACAAGGGGACCTGCTCAATAAGAGGCAGGTGGTTTTAATGTTATGCCTGATCGAGTATATCCTATTGAATATTCAGAATACCAGCACAACCTCGAGTGTGATATAGCTTTTTATAAACCAGTTGTAATGTAGCCTAATTAAGGGTTAATAGAGCAGAGTGATGTAACCTATAGTTAAGCCTCCCAGTGCTCATACTAGTTTCAGTTAATGTTTATATCAAATAGCAAAACTGTGCATAGAATTTACAGAGTGGTACAGGGAAAAACACCCAGTGAGCAGCAGTTTTGCTAGTCGATGAAAGGTCAAGAGAATGGTCAGATTGATCTCAGCTGGCCAGAAAGGTACAGTAACTCAAACAACCACTCTTTAGAAGTGTGGTTAGCAGAAAAGCATCTCAGAACAAACAATACACCAACACACCATCTTCAGATCACCTGTACTTTAGCAAAGTATACCCCAGAAAAGCAACAAACTTATATTTACTTAGCTTCCTTTATGGTGAAACTTTAGGAGAAATCCCAGTTAACATGTCATTACCAGCAGGGGGAACCAAATATTTTACTGTGGGGTAGCCATGTTGCACCAAGTGACTTTATTGGGGTGTCAGACTTCTGCATCCATAAAGAAACGTGTGGCCTTAGTAGGATTTGGCCTTTGCACATTTGATTGTCTCCCAAGCTCTTAAAGGCTATGACTCCAAATAATGAATATGAAAGTTTGACCCATATTTGCACGATGCATTGTATTCTGCCATCTGTATGTTTTCTGTTTAAATGTCATGTTGACATGGTGGTCATTTTTCTCCTGATTAGGATGGTCACAGGACACAGTGTCAATGGATACAAAGCACAACAGCACCCCCTTGTGGAAAATCTCCGGATGCTAAATGTGGGTGAATGATTGGGTTCCATGATCCATGAGGTGTTTCACATCTAAAAAAAGACATTAATTTGGGGGATACAGTAAATAACATGTTTTCAGCTAAAATTGAAAAAGGACAGATTATTTTTTTAAGTCAAGATTTTTAATCATGTCTGGGCAGCTTACACATGCTCTTGCAATTTTTGTATTTATGAACAGACATTTAGATGCTATATAAAAATTAGTATTTTGCATTATTTCACAATTAGTGCATAAGGGGACAGGTAGATCTCATAACAGCATTCATTTCTATATTCAAAATAGTATATAAAATAAGAATATAAAGGATATATGGAAGTTATTAAAAGTTTTTTGCATTTAATGACCCTAATTCCAATGTAAAAACAATACATTTATGCACCCCCAGTAACTTCACCTACTCCCTTTCACTGGGTTAATGGCCATATTACTGCTGAATGACATCATACAGAGGTATACGGGTCGCTTAAACGTTACTCCTCTCTTTCCATTTGTTAATCACAATTTGTGGAAGTTTTGCTCTGAAGGAATGAATGGTCCTCATTAGTGTTGATCACGGCTCAGTGAACGAATGGCTGAAGAACACGCTGGCACTAGTGGAGTAGTCCAGGGGCAAAGTGGCACCTGCGTTCTGGGCTCCCAGCTTGGCACCGCCTACAGCAGATGATTGGTGTAGGGTGAGAAGGCTGTACTTCTGGAAATGGCTGTAACCAGACAGTTTGGCCTGAGAGAGGACCTGAGTGAAACCTGGAAGAAAAAGCAGCCACAGACTCACCACAGCGTCCTGTTCAACTGCCTGTGGTTTTCACAGAGCTGACGCAGTTGTCATGGTCATGATAATCAGTATAAAGTAAAAATTCAAATCAAGAAATTCTTAACTACACTATAATGTAATACATATCCATTTCCCATAAATGGTTTTGTGGATTTGCACTAATGAAAAACAAAAAAGTGGACAATTTTATCCAAGTAATCTTTCAGTATTGTGGAAACTGTTGACCCACTGGTATATTCAAGCATGACAGTCTCTAGAACTGATAGAGTCAGAGGAGACTTAACAAACAGGCTACAGTAACTCATTAAAACAGAAACGCATCTCAGAACACATAACATGCCTAACACTGAGTTATAAGCACACATCAGCCACATCAGGCTCCACTAAAGGCCAGGACTCCGAGGCCACAATGGGCACAGGCTCACTGAAATCAGGCACTAAAGGCTGGAAAACCATTGTCTATTTTGCTATACATTTACACATGTTAGTACATTGATAACCTACTGAGTGGTCTAGGTATAAAAATGTCTTCCGGAGGACCAGAAAAATTAGATACTGCTATGGACATGAGTACAGAACTAACAGTTATACAAGTCATAGCTTATAGTTGCTATATCTTTGAATCAGATTTTGATTAACACTAATATTTTATGTGATAAGTATCAGTTTCCCTATTTATATGGGAATCCAGAAAGGAATCACAAATTAAAAAGCTATTTTTTGCAAAACCTTTATCAGTATATGGGTGGCCTCTATCTGTACATGTGTGGTCTGTGGGAAACAGGGTACAATTATTAGATTCCATTTTGTGCACTGCTGGTGGAAAATGTGTGTCAAAAACAGCAGAATACTTATGGTGGAAAGGCAGGGTCCATTTCTGGTACATCTGGGTCCTCAAGCAAAACCCTGAATCCTCATCAGCTCCATTATAGATCACTTTGGATAAAAGTGTCAGCCAAATGAGATCACTGTCTATTTAAATTACTCCTGCTTTGGGCTTTCTGTCATGTACAGTGCTATGACCAAGTATTTGCTCCCTTACCAATTTCTTCTACCAATTTGTCACATTTAAAATGTTTTATATCATCCAACTTATTTTAATATAAAATAAAGACAACTTGAGTAAAGACAAAATGCAGCCTTTAAATGATCATTCCCTTTATTGAAAATTAAGATTTATTCAAAACCTATATGACCAGTGACCCTAAATCAATCAAATGTTTACGATAACTTATTTTACATTGCTGTGGAGGAATTTAGCCTCCAAAACCTTAATTTAGTTTCTATTGAGCTATTTATGATAGAGAGCAGAATTCATGGTTCCATCAGTTAAGTTGTCTAGGTCCTGCAGAAGCCTCAGACCATCACACTACCACCACCATGTTTGACTTTAGGTATGGTGTTCCTATGGTGTTATGCGGTGTTAATTTATGCCAGATGTAACAGGACCCATTTCTTCCAAAATATTCCACCTTTGACTCATCAGTCCACAGAATTTTATCCAAAAAGTCTTGTGGGTCATCTAGAAGGGTTTTTTTTTTTGGCAAGTGCAAGGTGAGCCTTTGTGTTCTTGGAGGTGAGCAGTGGATGCCATTTTTGTCCCATGTCTTTCTTCTTGTGGAATCGTGTACACTGACCATAACTGAGCCAAATGAGGACTGCAGGTCTTTAGATGTTCATCTGAGTTCTTTTGTGACCTCCTGGATGAGTTGTCGATGCGCTCTTGGTGAACTTTTAGTAGGCCAGCCACTCCTGGGAAGGTTCACCACTGTTCCAATTTTTCCCCATTTGGGAATAATGGCTCTCACTGTGGTTTACTGGAGTAATAGAGCATTAGCAATAAAGCAATGGCTTTATAAGCATTTCCAGACTGGTAGTTTTCAAAGACCTTGTTTGGCATCTGTATTCAAATCTCTTTAGACCGTGGCACCATGTGCTGCTTTTGAGACCTTCTAGCCTTCCTCACATTCACATTCTATTTAAATGATGTTTACTGCCAGACCTGTTGAATCTACTCATGCTGGGGGAGTGTGGGGCCCAATAGTCAATAGTCTGAACACAACAGTCAATTGAGTTTGGTTAACTGGTTGATTCAATAGCTAAGGGGCAGTTAGTTTTTTCACATAGGGCCAGGTAGGACTGAACAGCATTTTTCCTTCAATAAATCATTTAAAAACAGCTTTTCTTGTTTACTTGGATTATCTCTGTCTAATGTTAAAAGTAGTCTGATGATCTGAACCATTTAAATGTGACAAATTAGCAAAAACAGAAGAAACTGGGAAGGGGTCAAATAAGTTTTCACAGCACTGTATCAAAGACCAATATTCTCCAGCACAAAATAATAAAGCTGGTTAATTTTGTGACCAGCTTTAACCAAACTCACCATCCTTCATCAGGTCCCAGCTTAACCATACAGACCCAACACACAGAATCGGCAGGCCAAGGTCACCCAGGAACAGCTCCTGGAAGAAACAGACAGACAGATGGAGTGTGAACAGGGAGAGAATGCGTGTAACAGGATGTGTATTATATTCACAGAGTACTGTTCATTCCCAGTACTGAAACAAGCAGTGTGTCGAACCTGGTGCACTTTGGGCAGCACTGCTACAATGTGCTGTGCTAGCACTTTACCAGCCTGGGTAAACGCATATCGACAGAGGGCATCGCCTGCATTAGCACCTAAAACACAAACATCTGGGATGTGACGGAAGATAGCAGGCTGTGCACTGTAACAAAAGCTCATAACAGAATGGCTGAGGCACTCAGCTATCTTCTTTCCCTCACTCTTCACAGTACCTTCAACCAGTTTTCTACAGAAGCCAGCAAAATATGATTTCTGGAAGTTTCTGTACAGGTGAGGGAGCATGCCCATCAGATCTGACACCTGTAAGTGGATACAAAGGAATCAATCATACAACATAAACAACTATTTGATGGGCATTACAGAACAACTACTGGGACCAGTAACCTTGAAGTAGTCCTCCATGGCCTTATTAACATAGGTGATATCATGTGGAGGGGTGACCAGGTTATCTTTGGCATCAAATACTGCTTTTACAGCCAGATGAGAGATCCAAAATGCTAAACAGAATGGGAAGCAGAACTTTCCATTAAAAAAAGGATGACAATGATTCTATATAATAACAGTACTGATATTTACCTGAGCCTTCATCCCCCATCATGTGACCCCATCCTCCACAGCCCACCTGAGTCCCATCAGGGTTCACCAGCTTACAGTTTGAACCAGTTCCTGATATCAGTACTATACCACCTGCAGGGAAAAAGAATCTCCTAAAAAATACTCCTAAATACTCCTTGTATCGCCAAGACACTGACATTCTTACAGTTTTTCCAAATCACACTGTAAGGGTGTGTTTATACTTGTAGTTTGGTTGCCTTGGTCCTTGGTCCAAAAAAGAAAATAATGTATATTTACACTTCAGTCCTGGTTTGCTTTGCGTTCACACTCACAAATTTATAATCAAACCAAAATAACAATAAAAACAGGTATGACGTATATTTTGAGAGCCAGTTGTCAGAACAATGCATCACATACTTGTCGGGTTGTGCATACCTGGTGGTATCGTTACCAACTGGAAACACAGCAGGAGATATGGATAAAATGGATAAAGGATTCAAAACATTCTTGTTTTCAATGTACGATGTTCTCTCTCAGAGCGTTTAGGGTCACCTCCTGTGTTTAGTCCGGTTAGATGCTTTGGGTTTGTATTGTGTTCATACTTCAAATAAACCGCACCAGAATTTGTGTAGAAACGGAACGAGTCCCACCTTTTCAGGCGGTCTCGGGTCGCTTATTTGATGCACATCAGAGTTTGAAAGGAAGTGTTTACACTCACTATAACGAGCCGCACTAACAGAGCAATCACACTTGGGTCCGTTTTAATCGAACCAAAGCTGACAAGTCTGAACACACCCTAAGATACAATACCGTGGTCACTCGCTGTTGCCATGGCACCAATGGCATCTGTGGTAATGTAATAACTCTGGCTTAGCTTAGGAAATCTTTCCATCATCTCATCAATCAGTTTCTGAATGGCATGCTTCTGCTCTCCACCACTCAGGGACATGCCCTAGATCCAAACACACACACACACACACTTTTTTGTCTTAACCACTGATAAAAATGACAGCAGTGTAAGCAACCTGCTTACATTGTCAATATCATGCTGACATGCAAGACAGTAACA
Organism: Leptodoras nelsoni; assembly: GCA_028566375.1. Lineage (NCBI taxonomy): Eukaryota > Metazoa > Chordata > Actinopteri > Siluriformes > Doradidae > Leptodoras > Leptodoras nelsoni. The sequence goes on along the minus strand of JAOVVG010000044.1, from coordinate 7,786,194 downwards.
TGGACTCACCAGAGAATAAATGGGTGTGTCAGGATCCAGCCCCGCACTGACCTTTGCCTTGTGGATCATATCGTTAATGCCCTCGATACACTTATCAACACCCACCAACTAAAGAAAACAGATTACTTCAGTAAAAAAAATGTAATGGTCTCCTAATTGGACAAATGGCAGACATAGTTTATAACCACCCTACACCTGATGCTAATGCTGGAGAAATTGTTATGGGTGAAATTTCCAGGAGCTAGCTGATTCTTGTTGTTACCTTTGTTTTTTGCCCTTGTTGGTTTTCGATATATGCTGTTCTACAGCTGTGTGGACTGTTTTATTAGCAGGACTTGATGTGATGTGATGATGTGAATAAGTACTTTTACATTGTTTTAGTATTTCCTCTACTGATAAAATACTAATTGTGTACACAGTACACCAGTAGACCTTATCTTCTTCTTCTAATCTAATCTAATCTCATCCTTCTCATCACCCTACCATTCCTCAGTAAATGAAGGTAGGAAGATGATCACATTATCCATTCTGCTTTATAAATGACTGAGCCCCTGAATTGTTTTATTTTCCTTAATGCCAGACAATTAATACCTTCATCATAACCACTATCTTCACCAGTGCTTACTGGATAAGGTACAGTGTTGCTCAGTGGTTGTGAGATCAAATCCCACCACAGTAAATCTACCACTGCCGGGGCCCCTGAGCAAGGCCCTTAACCCTCACCTGCTCAGTTGTATAAATGAGATAAATGTAAGTCACTCTGGATAAGGGCATCTGATAAATGCTATAAATGTAAATGGATAACAACATGACCCATAATTCGTGCACGGAATCATGGGATGCAGGAATAAGGTGTATAGGTGAAAGAGAAGGTGTACAGGTGTAGTTTTTGCGTTTTACAGAAGATTATTAAGGTGATATGAGTGTACTCTGCAGTGCTGTAGAGGTTTAAAAGCATTACTGTCGCTTTATTACACACTACACGACACACAGAGCAACGCGTTTCCTTCCTTACCCAGTGATTGGTGCAGGGTCCCTCTGTCTCGGCGAGGATCTCCCCTGCAGCCGACAGCAGCACTGCTCTGGACTGAGTTCCGCCCCTGACAAGTAAAAGCTTCATTTATTATCCCAGCTTTAACCTGACAGTCTTCCAGGATTCAGTAAATAACCTCTACCAGATAAGGAAACGACGTAAACATATACAAACCTAAAGAACTAATCTTACCCAACACACACTGCCCAACACACACTGTCCCGTAAATATCCTGTGACATTTATCTTACACGAAATTTCTTAATAAGAAGTCTTAATAATTCGACATATTATTTATTTTGTTAAAAGCTCACCCTTCCACGCCTCCATACACCGCACTCATATCTACCGCTTCCTGGTTCTTCCTCGTGACAAGCCGATGACGTCTTAGCCAGGTCTCTTTTCCACCAATAAGATTATATTATTATTATTATTATTATTTAGTGGAGTGATGAAGCCAATAAACACGTCTATGCATTTGTTTCCAGTTATAGATAGGCAGATTATCTTTTATTTATTTACAAATATGTTTTGTTGTTAGCTGTTTTCCGTACAATATGTGTAATTCGGATGTTGTCTGGACGTGTAACATGTTGTGCATGCAGTACAGGCAGTGCCAATGTTACTGAACATACACAAAACTGAATTCATAAATGCATATCCTGCAAAAAAGAGTTATTGATATTAAACACGTGCTCCATTGCGAATGCTGTCTTGCATAATGCAAATGAAGTTTTCAGTCGCCACTAGATGGCAGTGTTGCCTTCTTAATTCAAACGACTCCTCATGTTAGGCGACATTTTATTGCACAATATTTATTAAATCATTTTTAGTACATTTTTCTGTTTTATAATTTAAGATCCAAATAACTATTGGAGTTTTTTTTTTTGATTGCAGTCACATATTTTGCTTCATTCAAAGGCTTATCTGACATGATAAATGAAAGAGTGAAGATTGTGTGTAGTGGATTATACGTGAAAATGTGTTAGCCTTGCCAAATAAGCCATTCCAATAGAGTCCAGGGAACACACTGTAATTTTACAATGTAATCAAAGTCTGTTTACAATGTAATCAAGCTGATACTGCAGGAACACGATGTGTGGTTGATGTGGTCTTGACGTGGTCTTGATGTGGTGGTTCCCTTCCACCCACCTGTGCATGCAGGCCCACCCTGCATGTCTGAATGCTGTTCGGATGGGTAGGAGCAAGGGGCAATCGTTTCCATCAGCACATTTGAAGAACTGGTTTCAGTATGACAGTTCACACTCTTACCTTCAGCCCAGATACTGTCTAACGTTTGACTGCATTGCAGTTTGTGTGTTATACACACGTATATAGATACACTATATTGCCAAATGTATTCACTCACCCATATAAATAATTGATTGCAGGTGTTCCAATAATTTCCATGGCCACAGGTGTATAGTCCAGTCCAGTCGTGAAATTTCCTCACTACTAAATATTCCACAGTCAACTGACAGTGGTATTATAACAAAGTGGAAGCAATTGAGAACAACAGCAACTCAGCCACGAAGTGGATGTCAGTGGATGCTAAGAGTGCACAGAGGTCACCAACTTTCTGAAGAGTCAATCATTACAGACCTCCAAACTTTCAGTCCTTCAGACTAGCTCTAGAACAGTGTGTAGAGAGCTTCATGGAATGGGTTTCCATGGCTGAGAAGCCTTACATCACCAAGCGCAATACAAATCATCAGATGCAGTGGTGTAAAGCACACCATCACTGGTCTCTAGAGCAGTGGAGATGTGTTCTCTGGAGTGATGAATCACGCTTCTCTGTCTGTCAATCTGATGGACGAGTCTGGGTTTGGTGGTTGCCAGGAGAATGGTACTTGTCTAACTGCACTGTGCCAAGTGTAAAGTTTGGTGGAGGGGGATTATGGTGTGGGGTTGTTTTTCAGGAGTTGGGCTCGGCCCCTTAGT
>JAOVVG010000044.1:7739019-7756184 GCA_028566375.1 Leptodoras nelsoni | reverse complement strand
GCCCCACCCGGGGATCGAACCTGGGTCCTTCTTGCTGTGAGGCGACAGCGCTATCCACTGCGCCACCGTGCCGCCCCAAAACAACTGTTTACTTTAACTTAATTAACTTTATTTTATTACAGCTTTCCTGACTGAGGCATCTATGCAAACTGCATTTTGCTTGAAATGAATTAATAAGATATTTCCTGTATCCATCCTCTGTTTGGATTACTGAGGTTTCTGTGCAGTGTTTCATATGCTGAGTGTTTCACATGCTCAGTTTTCCCAGGATAGGTTCCAGATCCAGTATGATCCTGATCAGAGGAAAGCAGTTACTAAGGATGAATGAATGAATGCATACTGTGATAATCAGTTATTGCTTATTCCAATTCAAAAAAGAAAGAATTTCAAAACATTCCTCAAAGCTTACTTTGGCTTGGCTTAGTGTATTTTGGTATTTTTTACACTCTGGACTAATGTAAATATTCAATAAGACTAATATTTATATACAATATACAATATGGTGTATATTGACATAAAGAGTCTAATTGTTCATGAATGTCATCCTGGACGTAAACCTCTGTACGGTAAGACTCAAGGACGCTTCCCCTGGAGCCATATTCAATTATTCATGTACCTCCAAGGGGCCCAAAGAGTCTAATGGGAGGCAAGTGGTCATGTTTAAACTTTCATTAAGTAGCAAAGATAGAGGGGGAGGAAGGGTTGAACCAGGACTGAAGAGAAGGACCGGAAAAAAAAGGAAGCAGCTCTAGCATGCAATCACTCTCTAGGGATTTATGATGGGAGAGGCTAGAGGTCTTTCAAACCAAAAACATGCACTAAAAGTAATCTTGTAATAAATACTCATTTCCAGGTTATCGGTGAAGCAGACCTGCTAATACTTTGTATCTCATCTACAAGTCAAACATGAACAACACTGCGGCTCACAAGTCGTCAACAAGGACACGGAAATCATTTGCTGTAGGTTAATATTCAAACCTCAGCAGCTTTATGGTCCGGTACATGCAAGCACGTAAGCATTATTGCAAAGCGAATAAACAGAAGGGTCCTATAAAAAAATTCTTTTATTACTACTATTAAAAATAATAACTAGGCATGAAGCTGTATCTTTCATACATATACTACATGTAGTTGAATGTCTTTTACAGAATAAGTGAAAATATGAACAATTCAGAACAATTCTTTGTATAATGTAGAGATAAGAATGTGACTTGAGTTCATTTACATGTCATTAACTGTAGCTCTAATATTGAATCCTAAATGAAGGCTGATGAACGTCATACACCATTGCACACTGAAAAGATTAAACATCTAGTAAATGTCACCCAGATGGTGTGAGTGGGCTAAAAAGGTGAGGATGTAGAAGTGGGAAATGGAGCGCATGAGGAGTAACAGATGCAGAGCAACCCCCACATCACCTGTTAACATAAAGAATACATCTCATTTTTCTCTGTCTACCTCTTCTGTTTCCGCCATTCCTTTCTGGGTGTGTTCAAATTCAGTTCAATCTAATTGAATTTTGTTTTACATCTTACATATTACTTCCAACGTTCCTGCTTTTACGTTTCCTTTTTCCCCTCTGGTCCACTCCCTTTGTCTTTGTCTGCAGTCTCCAAGCCTTTTACACAGAAGCCTTAACACATGTTACTCATATCCTCACTCATGATCTGTCTCTCACTAGCTGTCCATCTCTCTCATGTCTCTTTCCTAAGAGCAGATAGAGATCAGAGATCTTGTCTGTCCTGGAAACACCATCAAATTAGCTGTCTGTATGACCCTCTGTTCTCTGCCTTCCTGAAACAAATGGAGCCTAATTGGTCATTTTGCTGTCACGTAGACATCAGAAGGTTCCACTTGACATGTGACTGTGCACCTAATAGCTACAGAGTCATCCTTATTCTCTGCTAATAATTATCGGCTCTTTTTCTTATGAGGAAAGGGTGGAAGGATGATGCTAGATTATTGATCTCTGACCAACTGATAGTTGCGACTTTGTTTCTAGTGAGGACAAAATGTTAAAACGTTTCTGAGTGTTAGAGCCTCATAAAAAACTTTTCACAAATCCGTACCGGGTTTTATGTAATCTGACAGCTTCCCATTAACCGCAGGAGAATTATAGAGGAGAAACAGCCTCGAGTTTCAAACAAAAAACTGTTTTGTTTGCTTTGATTGAAGACTGAAGCCAAGAGTCAGTCTCACACCCTCCTTCCTGATTTCTCACAAAGGAACAAGAGGGGAAAAGGACTATGTATAAGAGAACACTAATCTAAATGTCTGCATGACTAGTAAATGAACACTTGACTACCTCTTGTACACGCACCTGCCAATGTTCTGCTAACATCAATACCACAGCTTCTAGCAGGTTTTTATGTGATCTTTTCCAGAGTAACTGTTTCCTGAGCTGCTGGAACATACAGGTAGCTTTCAGGTCGGAATGGAAAATGGTTAAAAAAGCGATAATGAATTCTACTGTCCAGATCTTATACTCCAGTCCTGAATGTTGTATATAATAACACTAATGAGTTGCATCAGATGGCAGGTATCAAGCATGAAACATGATAAACAATTAAGGGGGAAGATAATATATAAAGTTATAAACAAAGACACACAAGTGTTACAGATGGGAGATGTTTCCACATCTTCTCTGGTGGTCTGCCTAAGTTTATCACCATAATTTACTGTAGCGATACACTTTTGTGATGAACATAACAGAGATAGTGGTGAGAGCTCAAAACGAATAGTTCCCTAATTTCCTCATCAATCAGGCTTGTCATTTGAATGAAAACCAAATGTTTAACGTTTGGCAACGGGACATGTTTCTAACTAATGACATTCTAATGGAAAGGAGTTATATTTTTGAGTGAATTATAAGAGGTGCTTTGCATCTGCAATGTTTTTTTTTTTTTAACAAACACATTTTCTTAGTCAGATATGCATTTTTATGACAGTATTTATGACAGACTGCAACAAAGTTGCAGGTAAGACCTTACTTTTTTTAAAAAATATTATTACATAATAGTATTAAGCAAACTTAACTCCAAACTGTAATGGAGATGAGTGTACACATTTTTAACACTCAAACAATGTGAGAGTCGGGCAAAGACACAGATCCTTTTAACTCCCTCCAAAGAGAACTATTCAAGGCCAAATCCTTGAGAGACCACCGTGACTGTTACACCCTACACACACGTACACAAACACACTTTTATCCTTTATCTCATTTCTTAAGAAATGGTACATCTCCAAGTTAGCAGGTATGCCATTTTTTTGTTCTCTATTTTTCTCTAAAATGCAGCCAAAAGTACTAGTACACCGAATAGACCTTTTCAGATATACTGTATTTATGAAAAGTATCAGCTGTTTGTTTAATTCATTCTACAACCTCAACCAATAACCTTAACGTAACTGTGTTAAGTATTCCTAAAAGTAATGTAAAATAATCCTAAAAGTGCATAACATACAGTGTGGGGTCTTGTGAAAAGTAAAATCAGTGCCATTCACTAAGTCTTACTAAAGTTTACTAAACATAGGCTTTAGTAAAAAAAAATAGAAAGCGTCTCAAAATGATGAACTACTGCATTACAATAGTGAAGCTGGTTCCATATTAAATATTTACATCTAATGTCTTTGAAGTTTGTTCATATATACCTTATTAATGTAATAATATACACTTTTGTCTACACTCATTTATATTCAGTAACCACTTTTAGTATCCTGGTCAGAACACCGAGTTCTAGGTGATTACACACCCCACACTGGGACACCAGTCCATCATGGGGCACCACACACACAAACACACACTCATTTACACCTACTTACACACCAACTTAGAGTAGGCAATTTATTTTTGGTAGGGGACACAGTAAAAACATCCAAAACTCAACCCAGACAATAACTTGAGCTGAAGATAGTATGAGGGACCTAGGAGCTACCATTATTTATTTAACTTATTTAATTATAAATGTTCATCTTTGGCTTATTCTTCCCTGAGATCTCAAGTCATCATGACTATCAAGGACAAAAACCTCACATTAAATTTCCTCCAGCTATTTTCCATGTGACATCAGGCATTTTTTTTAATCATCAGCAACAAGTCCACTAAAAAGGCCCACAATTTATTCTATTTCAAATATAAATTAGTACTCCAAATAGATGTGAGAGCCTGTGATGCACTTATGCCATTTTCTTGGCTAAACTGACTCAGTTCTTTGGTTTAATCTCTAGCAGTTTATGTCAGGAACTGGGCTGAAAGTGCTTTTTTTCATCAGCCTACAATGCCAACTATCAAAGATGTTTACATGTTTAGAGTATGACTTATGCTGATGAGTCATGTTGGTTAATCTGTTGGTAAAATGGCTCCTACTCTGAATAATTAATATACAGGAATTCATGATGTTCCTAAGCTGCCTCCAGGAACAGGAACATTTTTGATTTGCCACATACTGTTTCCTTTTATTACACCCACTATTGCTTTAAGAACAATGATTATTGACATGGCCTGTTTTCAATAACCATGCTTGTCATTTGAGAATACAGCAGACTTAACATGAGCTGATAACTCCACTTCACTGGCCAACTCCCTCCTGCCTCACAAGCTGGTGAACTTAACCTTGAACTATATCAATGATAGAGGCCACTTTTCCCTGAAATGATCTGACACTGCTGAAATCTCAAACACACACAACTAGTGTGTAGATATGTAGTACACACTTTTTAATATGCCATAAAACATAAATGCACAGCTATTACTGAAACATGGCACCTTGAGAAAAGATGAGAGGAAAAGACAGATGCTATCCATCACTCTTTCCCTGCAGTTCTGTGACCACTATGAGACAAAAGTGTCTGGGTTCACTCATAATCTGGGTAAACAGATAATCATGCTAAATTTAGGTACTGGGTGTCTGCAGGGATCCTCAACTTAACATGATTTCCTTTTAAACAAAACAAAAAAAAACATTTAAAATCACAATTAAATGTAATTTAAAACCAACACACTGAGAGTATGTTCTGTTCTGCAGTCTGGGTTTATTGAGTCAGTCTGCGATGACACTGGTGTATATTTTAGTTAGTATTTTGTGTGAGGTGATGTTAAATGTTACATTTTTATATTAAAAGCACTGAGGAAGGTGCAACTGCAGATAGAACAGTTGTGATACCCAAAAAACTGGGTCGGTGATCAGAAAACGGCTAGGGCAGGAATCCAGAACAGGATACAGGCAAGGTCATAAACAGGACAACAAAAACAATATGAAAGGCTTGGTATCAGGCACATAAATGACAAAGAGTGACACTTCGCAAAATGTGACCCAACAGAGAGTCTCTTAAATAGTGTGTGTGATTGTTAACTCAGTAAATGTGTGTAATTAGCACTCTGGGTAGTGGGAACCAGAAAGTGCAGTTATATTGGATAGCTGCACTGGATCTAGGTAATTGGAGGCTTGTAGCTTGAGTAGTGAAAGCGGCTGATGCAGATTACAATTAAGAATAGACCAAAAGGCTTAAATACATTATACTGCCAAAAGTATTCACTCATCTGCCTTCACACATATATGAACTTGAGTGACATCCCATTCTTAATCCAAAGGGTTTAAAATGACGTTGGCCCTTTGCAGCTATAACAGCTTCAACTCTTCAGGGAAGGCTTTCCACAAGGTTTAGGAGTGTGTTTATGGGAATTTTTGACCATTCTTCCAGAAGTGCATTTGTGAGGTTAGACACTGATGTTGGATGTCAATGCCTGGCTCACAGTCTCCGCTCTAATTCATCACAAAGGTGTTCTATCAGGTAGAGGTCAGGACTCTGTGCAGGCCAGTCAAGTTCTTCCACACCAAACTCACTCATCTATGTCTTTATGGACATTGCTTTGTGCACTGGTGTGTAGTCATGTTGGAACAGGAAGGGCCATCCTCAAACTGTTCCCACAAAGTTTGAAGCATGAAATTGTCCAAAATCTCTTAGTATGCTGAAGCATTCACCATAATCCCCCTCCACCAAACTTTACACTTGGGACAATGCAGCCAGACAAGTACCGTTCTCCTGGCAACCACCAGCTTGGATGCAGCTGCTCAGCCATGGAAACCCGTTCCATGAATCTCTCTACATACTGTTCTTGAGCTAATCTGAAGGCCACATGAAGTTTGGAGGTCTGTAGCTATCGAGAAAGTTGCTGACCTCTGTACACTATGTGCATCAGCATCCACTGACCTCATTCTGTCATTTTACATGGCCTACCACTTTGTGGCTGAGTTGCTGTCATTCCCAATTGCTTCCACTTTGTTATAATACCACTGTCAGTTGACTGTGAAATATTTAGTAGAGAGGAAATTTCACGACTAGACTTGTTGCACAGGTGGCATCATATCATGGTACCACGCTGGAATTCACTGAGCTCCTGAGAGTGACCCATTTTTGTAGAAGCAGTCTTCTTGCCTAGGTGCTTGATTTTATACACCTGTGGCCATGGAAGTGAAACACCTGAATTCAATGATTTGGATGGATGAGTGAATACTTTTGGCAATATAGTGTATATTGTAAGACATTATTTAAGCATTGAACTCTAAGAACATTAAGATTTTTAGGGACATGCAGTCAGTCTGTGAGAGAAAAACAGAGGTAGAAGATGGATTAGTCCGTGTTAATTACAGAATCTAGTCACTGGATTTACAGTATGTAACAAATTACAGTGTAGAATACATAAGAAATATATTCAACTTTTTCAACTCCTCATATATTTAACCTGTGCAGTTTCCTGCGTAGTGAAATATACAAGTTCAGGATGAAACAGTAATGTGGAATAGTTCTGGAATGCAGGGATCTGATTTTCATGAGCAATAAGCGGTAAGAGATAAGGATACACAACCGTGCACACAAACACACACACACACGCACACCCAGCACCCATTATAAGTCTGTCCAATCCAAAGCACCAACAGAGACCTATTCACACAGCTGCCAGTTCCCTGACGTCTGGGCGATATATTTAGATTATCCATACACGCTTTATCTTATCCAGTGGCAGCCTGAGTGTCGTTAACGTTTTTGCTGAACTGCACAAAAGCATGTTGCTTTGACCACACCATCCTGTCACCATGGTGATGCCAAAGGGGATGAAAGAGAAAAAGAAAAAGGGCACGACCTATGGGCAGGTCTGTCGTGTACCCATAGCAGTATATCTGCCATCCCAAAAATAGTAAAGGCCAGAGGTACTGCCTCTGACAGAGACATGGGAGAGAAATACATGGAGAAGTTGAAAGTCAGACAGACAGCCTGGGTGGCCTTGTTTTGACTAGTCATGCGGAAAACTCATGATGTACTACTGACCCACAAGTGCTGTCTAATTTCTAGCATAACAAAGCTGTTTGCAAAACTACAGCTTAAAGGAAAAAGTCATTGCCAGCTTTTGAAATTGTCAATGCCACAGAGGGAAATGAGTAAAGTACGACAGCGCTACCTTCACCACAATGAGTAAACCAAGCCCAATAAAAACAGGCATTAGAGTATAACCATGTTAGTCAGATCACATCCCTGAAAACAAGGCTATTGCACAATTTTCTGCCTTTCTGCTGTACCTCACATGACTCAACTTACCAAGCAAATATCAAGCAGTTCACAGCACTGTGCCCTGATCGGTGATGGGTAACCGAGCATTATAACTAAGCTGTGAGATTTGGACTGGATTTATTTATATCTCATGGGGATACTCTTGGATTTAATAATTTCACAGGAATGAGACAGTGACAGTGGTAGAAAGAAACAAAGTACATTCACTCAATACTGTAATTACGAGTACAATTATGAGCTACTTTACTTATATCTTATACTTCCACTCCACTACATTTCAGAGGGAAATCTTGTACTTTCTAGTGCTCACATTATTACATTGTACATTTATTTGACAGCTTTAATTACTAGTTACTTTTAAGATGAAGATTTTACACAGTGTATAATATAACAAGCTTTAAAAATAAACGTACTGTTAAAAATTAAGCCAGTGCTTTCCAACCTTTTTGGCTTTTGATGTTTTACAAAAGGTTGTGTGTAGTGGGGTCACTGAGCCACCACTGATATTAAAAATGATATTTCATTGCATACCAAAAAAGGATCATGAGAGAAGATTTTATGCCGTGTGTTTTAAATGCAGGTTCTATTTCTATATTATTTAGTCAAGTATGATTTCTTTTTAGGGTTTATGGTCATGTTTAGTTTTCTACACTTTTATGGGCTTTAAAAATAGGCTTTTATCACAGCAGGAAAATACCAGTTGTGCTTTAGTAGAGAATAAATACCGGGCCATATGATCAATCTGTTCGAAGTTCTTCATTTTATAAGTATTATTTTAATATTAGCAATGGATACAGTATATATGTTTTAATTATTAATTTCAGTTTCTTTTTTTCTTGTTTTAGTTACTATACCCAGCTAAGATCCTGAAATAGGATCCTGAGCACCGAATGCCAGACGTCCTCCCTCTATGCATAAACGAAGCATATGAATGATGGGTAAGTGCACTCACTGGATATGCATCTAAGAGTAATGTCATGAAAATGTAGTCACTGAGTGGGCCATTGAACCCGCTCTGTATTTCTTAAGAGCATTTTACTTTGCAGAGTGACTCCAGAATCATGATTCATGCACAGAGCTTAATGCCCAGATGGACATGCATGATGCTACATCAAAAGCTCATCAGTAGGGTTTGTACTGCTTTGAGGCTTCATGGGATAAAATAGATTCTGTCTGTAGCTCAAAGGAGTTTAAAAACAATTAACCTCTGATGAGCCTACAGATTTGGACACTGACGATATAACTGATGAGAAATGATATAAATACAAAATATAGTACATTATAAGCCACACTTTCTGCTTAATCTATGTTACATGAATGAATACTAAACCAAAAAGTCATCTGCACAAACCTCTTTCTATTATTTATAGTGTACACATGCACACACTTCCATGCTTCCTTCCTTTTTTACAAAACACCTTCCACAACCCTGATCATGAGGCTGTCATGCTCAAGCTGAAAAACAGGATGTAGATGAAGGAGGGGTTCTGGCTCACTTTCCAGCAGGCCTACACTGTTAATGGGTCTGGGCTCTGGAGGTCAGCATGGATCTGTGACTGAGTGTATGGATAAGTGTGTGTCTAGTACAAGCGAAATCACAGCACACTTGAGAACACATTGAACTATAATCCATATAAACGCCTTACAGTTAGTGCACCATCTGACTCCTTCTTTTGAAACAGTGCTATGTTATGAAGCTAAGCTGACCAGGAGCAAGGCAGTCACAATCATGTAGTCAAGACTTGAGGACCATGGCGCACCCATCTTAAAAGTAATTATACTTATGTAACTGTCCTTTTAGAAATTCTGTGTGTTGCCTATGCACTGCACTGTATTATTCAACTCGGAAGACCTCAGTCTCTGCCTATTTGTCTCAAAGAAATGGACTGCTACTTTAATGTTTTCACTCTTCGTTGTGACTTGATTTAAAAAAAATCTTAGACATAACCAATTTGTCTTTTTATCAGCACTTATGCAATTTCCAGCTTGGCTGACTATTTAAGGACCAGACATCTTTGAGACCATGAGAGAGATACACAAGCTGTGTATTCCAACTGAACTGTGCTCCACCAATTCCACACAATGTCTGTGCTTATGTAAAGGGAAATGCAGAGCTTGCTGGCACACACACACACATAAACAACACATCTGGGATAAAGTGCACTCTAACCAACCAAACACACGGGTTTCTGACTTAAATAACACTCCAGCACTCCTGGGCTTTGGGACTGATGAAATACAGCCAAGGTAATTGTGTGCCACACACTACAAGTACTAATCAACTTATTCGTTCAGACGAGGCCATGTATCTGAACGTGTTCACTCATATAGGTGAGTGTCATCATAGGTATTTGGAACGTTTTTATCTGGTTTTTACTTGCACCTGCAAACGGCAGCTTTAGTCTTTCAGGTTATGTGTCCTCTTCAAGTATCTTATATTGTTCTGTCTTCCGCTGCTTACACATCTTGTAAGACACCCTGAATAAGACTGTCAGGTAGAAAGGATTAAATGTACACATGTTGTGTAGTCAGTTATTTCTGCAGAGTTCCAAGGAAACTTCCTGTTTTTTAATATGTAGTATGTTGTAAACATGTATAGAGATTATGATTTGTTTTTGCTTGTGACTCAAAAATCAACAAAAAAAATGTAATCCAGTGATTGAATAGTGTATGATGGGTATGCAATGTGCAGTGTACTGGATGTCAATATTTTACTAAATAATAATGCCTTAGTATTGAAAGGCTTTCTTGAAAGGCTTTAACAAAAATGTCCACTACCTCCAAACTGAATGTGCTGAACTGAATGTGCTGAAGTGAACTGATGCTTACTGTCCGGCTGCTCCATAATCTCTGCAGAGCAGGAGTCTGGGCTCCAAGCTGACTCTCTGTCTGGAAGGTTCTGTTCGATGGCGATGTGGACGACCACCAGCCGGCGCAGACTGACCAGGTCGGAGTCCTTCAGGCCCTGTTCCAGCTGATTGAGCACAGCTCGGCCAGGCTCACTGCTCAGCACTGTCACCTTGAAACAAGCAATTCTGATAACAACTTAATCAATGAATAATAAACCATTTTTGGGAACAGTTCTGTTCTGTTTTTGGTAACAACATATTAAGACCAGTTGAATAATAAAAAAAATCAATCCTTAACAGTGATTAAATAATCAAAAGTTATAAAAGTGTGTTCTGACCAATTTTATTATTATTTCATAAAATTACATTACAGTACTTGATATTGGTCACTTAACTGCTACATTTGCTGTAGCTATTATTCAGTTACTATAAGTTAACTAATAAGTTTTATTTGGACTAATACATGCACATATATTATATGATCATTCATATTTCCTTAATCTGCCTAATATTTGAATAATATGTTTATTTTCAATGTTCAATTAATCTTTTTTATTTTACTCCTGAAAGGGTTCTGGCTTCAGATTTGAGGTCCCCAAATCCATAATTATTATGATTTGGTTATTTAAGCTATCATTTGTAGTCAGTGTTATCCTATAAATAATGAGAAATGACATATTTTACAAATACTTCCATATAGTTTCTATATAATTGGTACAGAGTATTGGTCCTAGACTGAAAACGGCATGCTTACTGGAGTAGGCTAAAATGACACAGAAAAACCCTCCAATCAGACAGAAGCATCTCAGAATTGCCGTCATTCTTATTCTCTTACAGCTGTCTAAAGTAATTGACACAGAAATCACAAATGTAACATTAATCCCATTATGGGGAAAATAAATATCAGAACAATCTGATTAAAAGCAATTGTCTTCTTCGTTTTGCTTCCTGTAAGGAGAACATTTAAGTGTGGCCTGTGGAGTGCAGAGAGGAAACAGCAGGCCATGTGGTTTGTGTCAAAATGCTGATGGCTTCATTAACGATTGATAACAGGGGTTAAATCAGTGCCACATTCCATCAGCAGAGGATTTAAATATGAATGCTGGCACTCTGAAAAACTTACTGGGATCAACTTCATGTGGCTCCATGGGTGGTTTCCATTGACGAGTACACTGAAAGCACTTTAGACTCAAGACTAAGGGCCTGGTCTCCAACTGAAATATTCATTTGTTTCCAGCAAGGCTGGAGAAATTGGAATATGCAAAATCAATCCCATCCATCAACTTATAAGAAGCATGGTGTGTCCTTACCTCTACAGAGCCGCTGTGGAGGCTGCTCCCGAGATTGGCATGGTGGGTGTAATGTTTGTACTGCTGCAAGCTGTCCAACACTGCCTGCTTAAGAAGCTCAACCTGTGACCGTGTACAGCCCTCCATAGGCAGAGAACGCAGCTCCTCCACACATGAGTGTAAACGCACAAAATTCCCCTTCACTTGCTGCCCAGTGACAGAATGAAGAAACCAAAACAGGCGGATATGATGAGATGGGCCAAAATATTGTAGCATGATATTTTATGATGTTCCTGATATTTCATTGTACAGGATTTGTATCATGATATTCAGGTTTGCTAATGTCAGCAAAACAGTCATGTGACATGAAAGGTCAAGGTTATTAATTAAAGAACATTGTTATGGCAGTTATAAACAGTCCTTCCCTTAACAGTTTCTCTTTTTTAATCTCTCTCTTGAACTCAAAAAGGAAAATTAAACAGAGCTTGTTATGTTACAGAGATACCAGAAGAGCACAGTCATCTGCCCTGAGGAGTCTCCCATTACTGTCTGATACTGGAAACTCAAATGGTAAGTTCCCCTTACAGTAAGCTTTATCTTATAACTATTATACATTTTACTTAATTAAATAGCAATCAGTATATTAGTAGGATTAACTTAAACTGGGTAGAAATCAATCCCTGTGAATAAATTGTTACTATAGAAACAATAATATATTAGAATATATTTAAATTACAACCACACTACTGTCTGAGCTATGCTATTATAGAAAATTAATCAACACCTTCTAACTATTTGTATTCAATAATTGTTCAATAATTCTGTGGTATAAATCATCATATTCGCTACCCCTGGGTTTAGATAAAATGGATGAACTTTGTGATTTGTAACCTTTGACCCAGTCCAAGTTTCACACAAATGTGAAAAGTGGGGCAGCAGTGGGTTTGTGGTTAAGGAACCAGCCTTGTGACCAGAAGGTCACCGGTTCGATCACCGCAACCGACAAGACATGGCTGAAGTGCCGTTGATCAAGGCACCTAACTCCCAATTGTTAGTGCGTGCTCACTTCACCAATGTGTGTAAATGTGTGTTTCACTGCACGGGTGGGTAAAATGCAGAGGACAAATTCCTCTGTGTGCAAACACTTCACTTTCAAATAAGATGATTATAAAATGTCAGTAACATTACCAATGGTACATCTTCCATTCACCATCTCAGCATCATCTAATACAAAAGTCCACGGCCGTTCTCTCACCACAAATGGCAGCAGACACTCCTGCTGCAGGTTTACTGCATAGAGGCTGAGCAGAGGAACTCGACTGGGTCCCTCCAGACTGCTTGTCAGGGAGAGGAAGTTGTCCAGGGCCTCACACAGGACGGAACGTGTCTCTGACCACCAGGGTGGCGACGTGTCGATTATCAGCACGTGAGATGGCTGATTGGAGAAGGACGGCGCCCGACACACCTGACTGGCTAAAGCACCTGCCTGGTTTCTGCCACTCATGTTTCTGAATCTGCAAGAAAACAGATTGCCATTAGAAAATCAGCTGTATACAGTCATTCACAAAAGTGAGTACACATTTCTGCAAATATTTTATTTTAGCTTTTAATGGGACAACACTAAATGAAACTTGGACATAACTTAACGCAATCAGTGTACAGCTTGTATAGCAGTATAGATTTACTGTCTTCTGAAAATAACTCAACACATCCATTAATGTACAAATAGCTGGCAATACAAGTAAGTACACCTCACATTGAACATGGCCAAATTGTGCCCAATTGTGTCATTGTCCCTCCATGGTGTCATGTGAATCATTAGAGTTACAAGGTTCCAGGAGTGAATGGAGAGCAGGGCTGTTAAATTTGGTGTGTCGGGTATGATTC
The DNA here is from genome assembly GCA_028566375.1 of Leptodoras nelsoni. NCBI lineage: Eukaryota > Metazoa > Chordata > Actinopteri > Siluriformes > Doradidae > Leptodoras > Leptodoras nelsoni. The sequence continues at coordinate 7,742,596 of JAOVVG010000044.1, read as the reverse complement.
TCTCATACTGGCTACTGGACATGGCACCTCATGTTAGAGAATTCTCTGAGTATGTGAGAAATAGAATTGTTGCTCTCCACAAATATGGCCTAGACTATATGAAGATTGCTAACACCCTGAATCTGAGCTGCAGCATGGTGGCCAAGGTCAGTCAGTTTTCCAGGCAGGGTTCCACTTGGAACAGGCCTTGCCGGGGTCGACCAAAGAAGTTGAGTCATGTGTTCATGAGTGCTGCCAGGTTGAAGAAGTGGGAGGTCAGTCTGTCAGTGCTCAGACCATACACCGCACACTGCATCAACTCAGTCTGCAAACACACCAAAATCATAAGTGCTTTGCTTAGGAAGCTGAAGGTAAATGGACTGGACAAGTATGTCTCCAGAGCTAAACCAAATTGAGCACCTGTGGGGCATCCTCAAGCGAAAGGTGTAGGAGCACAAGGTGTCTAAAATCCACCAGCTCTGTGATGTCATCATGGAGGAGTGGAAGAGGATTCCAGTAGCAACCTGTGCAGCTCTGGTATATTCTATGTCCAAGAGGGTTAAGGCAGTGCTAGATAATAATAGTGACACTATGGCCACAAGAAGACAGTAAATCTATACTGCTATACAAGCTGTACACTGACTTCTCTAAGCCAAATCCAAGTTTCATTTCTATATTGTTGTCCCATGAAAATATATAATAAAATATTTGCAGAAATGTGAGGGGTGTACTCACTTTTGTGAGTGACTGTAGCTATAATCAGCTATATGAAAAAGAAATGGGGCAGCAACTTAACCAGGAATACTATTCTTTCTTAACCCAACATGACAGGCAGTAATCAAGCTACCAGACAATTACCAGTAACAGACTGGACCAAAAGCATTTTTTCCTAACACTTTTTCCATGGCTGGTTAAAACAAGGCTGTTATTGTCACATACATCAAAGAAGCAGGATACTGGTAGTGAATGGTTAAATACTGCTATGATTCTCTGAAATCTATGGGCTCATTAGAGCTGTTCTAGTCCACAAGAGAGCCCTTTCACCAAACTGATGTTCTGGATCTGTCTGTGCCTCAGGCATTCATCCCCCCGTTTCAGCACAACATGCACAACAAAAGATAGATTGTCATATCTAAAATAGTCCAGTGGTTTAGACTGAAGGGCAGCACAGGCCCAGTGTCATTAGATGAGCAAGCAGCCTGATCAAAACAAGAGGAGATGATGGGGAGATTTTAATAGGCATTAAATCCTCTACAGCAAAACTGTGTTTTCGACTTATTATTTCAAATGTCATCAGAGAGCAGCAAAATGCTGCATTATAGACAAGAACTTTCTGGTTTCAATGGTCTCATTAATGCTTCATGATGTTGGAATAAACCTGTAAACATAAACCTGTATCATTACTTCTGTATCCTTCTTCTGTGTCTGGGAATATTTTAAACAGTGTCAAGACTACGTTTTATTTATAGTTCAGCTGTGATCTGTAAATAATTTCATATTTCCCGATTCACATACTTTGCATCAACATAAGGATACTAAAGGATATACAATTTACAAGAGAGGAGAATGGCATATACTATGTTCAACATGAAAGTTAGTAAGAATGACACCCAACTCACACTTATAGCACAAAGGCAGGCTTGGTGGTGAACCACAAAACTACAGAGGCCAGCTGAAACCTGCAGGGACAACAAAAGCCAATGAGGAACATTTAATAATAATGTAAATGTGAAAAACCAATGCACAACAAAACTATAGTATTATCAGTTATTTTGGTTTCCTTATGTAAAGTTTTTTTTTCTTAGGTGAAGGTGCAGATCTGGAGGATTCATAGGTATAGAGTGTTTGTTGACGGTGGAGTGGCTGATGCTTTATATCCCAGGGCTCCCTCATGTCTGCATTACCTGCTGGCTCTGCCTTATAGTTATGTTGTCATAGCTAGTCTTGCCGGAGTCCCTGCTTGCACTTTGAACACAATGTACATTTTCTCTAAAGGTTTGTGACAGAGCATATCTAATAAATCTGTGTTCTTTTCTCCCCCACCTCTCTCTTTCTTTATTTTCCCTAATTCCCCCTGCCTGAGACACCATAAGATATCGTGAATCCATCTCTACTTTTATTTGGAGTTCTCATCCTCAGAAAATCACCATGACTTACAGCTTAAAGATACACTTTTAGAAACCACAAGTTTGGAGAAGGCAGCCTTCCTAGGATGGCTAGGACTAATCGTCATGAACAGTTTTGCACTCCGTCAGTCAAATCCACATCAGTGAAGAGTTTATGACTTCAACAAAATAGACTTTGTGTTAAAACTTGAATGATCTTACTGGTTACAACTGCAGTTTTTAAATCTATAGCACTATAGTTTCCTTGCCACCATTAAAAACCCGGATTGCTCACTAGGGATAAAATGTATATAAACGTCAAAGTAATTATGTCTGGATTTTACGTCTTTGCGAAACAGCTTTGGAATGATGTCCATTGTTAAAAGTGCCTTAGAAATAAAACTTAATTGAATTTGATTCAATTTGGATGTAGTAAGTGACCTGCAGCTAGTTATTTTGTAGTGATCCTCACAGTCGTACATGAGGGAGAGTCTAAAACGCTTAACGTAAAAAAGCCTAAGGTGGCTGGATGTACTAAAACAGTGGGTTAGGAAGACCAAACTTCTCTCATGTATTACTGCTCACTACTGCTGAAATGACAAACCTGTGTCCTTTAGACTTTTATGTCCTAAAACAATGAGCTAGGAACACCAGAGTGAGATACCTTCAGTATTAAACTGAGGAGGTGGAAGTTTTACAAGAGGATGCTTTTTTTAAAAGCTGAACTTCTTTTCCTCCAGCCCCTCTAAACGAGCACTACGTGTATCCTGTATTTAATTATTATAAATTATTTTAAACCTAAAATAATTACCTAGTGTTTTAAGCTGACAGAAACTTAAGTAAAAGAAACAGAAACTTGTATTTGGAGTAAACAGGCACTGAGGTATTTCACCAAGCAAGCAGTCACTATCAGGCATTAAAGTCCATTTAAATTACTGGGTTTATTTGCACAATAAGTTACAAATATTTTTTTCTTTGTTTATAAACTTGTCGCTACATTTTGTGGCTCTTGTAGTTAGCTAGCGTTAGCAGCCTACCTTGTTTCATACCGTCAGCTAGCATGAGAGAATGATATGCTAATATACTAAAGAGGCAGTATTAAAGATGTTTTTTGTTAAACCGTAATACAAACGCAAATATGTTTTAAATACCTCAGCGCACTAATATGAACTATAGTTAAACCAGGTACAGCTAAACCACTCTGCTAGTTTGTGTTATTTCGATATTTCCAGACGGTCAGATTTTCTGTCAGACTGATCACGTGACACCGCGGCAGAGATGGGCGGATTCTAGGTACTTTCGATATCGATATCGATATCGGTACTTTCAATTCGGACGTTTTAGACGATTTCTTGTCACATATAATTCTTGATATCCGTGTTTGTGAACTCACTATAGAAATGTCACAGTTTCCCTTTATACACTCCTGATCAAAATCTTAAGACCAGCTAAAAAATTGGAAGAATTTGCATTTTGCACCACTGGATCTTAAG
>JAOVVG010000044.1:7695151-7709727 GCA_028566375.1 Leptodoras nelsoni | reverse complement strand
GGACATGCAGACTCCACACAGAAAGGACCCAGACCGCCCCACCCGGGGATCGAACCCGGGACTTTCTTGCTGTGAGGCAACTGTGTCGCCACAATAATAATAATAATAATAATAATAATAATAATAATAATAATAATAATAACAATAATAAAAATAATAACATTAACAACAACAATAAAATTAAATAATAACAACAACAACAACAATAATAATAATAACAACAATAACAATCAAATTAATAACATTAACAACAGCAATAATAATATAAAAAATATTAATAATAACAATAATAATAATAATAAAAACAATAATATTAACAACAGTAATAACATTAAAAATAATAACAACAATAATAATAACAATAATAAAATTAACAACAACAAATAATTAAAAAAAATTAATGAATAATACAAAAATAATAATAATAATAATAATGATGTTTTTTCAATCATTGTTAAAATGGTAAAAAAAAATTACAAATTATTATTATTGTTGTTGATATTATTATTATTGTTGTTGTTGTTGTTGTTGTGATTATTATTGTTGTTGTTGATGTTGATGTTAATGTTAGATATTGCGCTGTGTAGTAAGGCTCGGCTCGCTGGGTCACGTGGTGTGTTACCTGTAGGTGATTAGTCAGTGATGTGAGTGGGGTGGGGCGCTGAGTGGAGGGAGCGAGCAGGATTTGTTAGTGACTCGTCACTGGGATCTCGGGACAAATAAACGCTCCTTGTCTTCTTTTTTTAATCGCTTACGCTTCCATCCTTCTTTTTACTCCGCTGTTTCTTTATGTAATCTGACAGCGAGCGTCTTTATTCGAGCCGGCGGATCGCCACCGTGAGGTTTATATGGGACCATTTGAATTTGTCTGCACTTCCAAGTGAGCGGACGGAAGACCTGACCGGACGCGCAGAGAAAGAGGAGTGCGAGCTGTATAGATGTGGCAGCCATCGGGCCAGCCTTATATGTATATTTTTTTATGGTATCAACTTGGAAAACTTTGAGTTTTTTTTTAAGCGTGTTCATTCCCTTTGCTGAAATACTTCACTTTAGGCGACATTAGGACCAAGACGCGGAAACGCCACCTGAACGGAGAATTAAAAAAAGCATCATGATGTCGCTTAGTTCATTTGTTTGTTTGGGAGTGTAAACATATTCTACATCACAGTCGCGCTTTTTGCAACTTGCTTCTGATCTGGCTTCTTGTTTCTCTTATGCGAAGCGTTGCGCGTTTGTATGAGGATATCAGCTTTACAATGAGCTGCAGCTGAGACTGGACTTGTGAAGACTTTTCTCCTGAACTTTAGTGGCTCGGATCCGCGGAACATGAAGGCAGCCACCTGTCTGCTCGCTGCACTTCTGGCGCTGTGTTTCCCTCTGCGCTCCTGGACAGCAGCTCTCACCAGCCATGAAGGTCAGCGCATTTCACTCTGCTTCTGCTCCTGCTCGCTCACTTCTGCACGCTTTGTTTAAAAAACTAAACCATTTGGTTAGGTGCAAAACAGCAGACCAGCTCCTGTGGTAGCTTAAACTCACGTGCGCTCATGTTTGAACCAGGGCAAGAACAGGATCTTAAACAGGATGATCTCTTGTTATACTCTATTATAATTGCATTGTATATGGAAAGCGGATTGTTGCACCATTTTGCTTTCGTGTTCAGTGTTGAGCAGGATGCCGCGCACCGGAGGCGCACGCGCGTCAGGTGACTCACTTCAGGTAGTTTATTTGTTTTCACGCCTCACAGTTACACAGAACCAGCAGGACGCGTTGCCAGCGGTTTTCCTTTATCCTCGCGATGCTGATGTTCTCTAGCTGCTTTGTGTCTGTGCATTCAGTGTGGCGCGATGGGCAGGTGCTTGTCTGTAGGCAAAACCATTTATTCCTCCTTTGCATGGCGCTAACAGGTGTTTGCTGGATTTCCTCAAGAAGCTTGTGTGGCTTGATTTTGAGTCTTTTCTGAGCAGCACACAAACCTACACTATACAGCCAAAGGTTTGTGGACACATCTAGGCAAACCGTAGCCGCAAAGTTCTAAGCAAGCAACTGTCCTATAAAATCGTTGTCTTTTGTCTTTTGTGGCATTAAGATTTCCTCATCACTGGAACTGAGAGCCCTGGGGCTTGTTCCAGCACGACTGTGTGGATGTGTGTAAATCAAGGTCCATGACAACACAGTTTGTCAGGGTTAAACCGAAAGACCTTGAGCGCTGAACACCTTTTGGATGAGCTGAAACGCAGACCAAACGCGCACAGGGCTTCTTGAGCACGCATCTACACAGCCGGGCTTCAAAACCCAGTGGAAAGCCTTCCCAGAAGAGTCAGGTGTATTATAACAATAAAAGCAGACAAAATCTATAATGGGATGTTCCTCAAGGGCACATGGGTGTAATTGGTCAGACGTCCATAAACGTTTTGCAATGTAATGCTTATTTTAATGTATATAATCGAAGGCATTGATTTCTTATCACTACATGGGAAAAAAAATGACTTCCAATGAAGCCAAGCAAGCAACGAGATAATAATAATAGAAGGATGTTTGATGGCTGGTTTAAACCCGTTAGTCAAAATGACTTTACAGTGCATCAGTTTAATTCAATTCCTTTCAGTTGTATTTCTAAAGCGCATTCTCCCAAGTCATTCTCCCAAAGCAGCATTTCAAAGAGCTAAAATCCAGACATAATTTAACTTGCATAAATTTTAGCCCTAAACGTTCAGATTCAGATGTTGAATTTCAGTCAAATTAGCACACCCTGTCTTTTTTTTTGCATTAATAGGACACCAACAATTATTCATGTAATTATTATTATTTGATAATTGAGCTGTCACACCGGTTCAGAAGTTTCTCCCAAGTAATAAAGACGTCTATTAAAGTTGGTGTGATAATCCCTCTTTTGTGTGGACCCTCCCCTGGGTTCTGCCCTTCATTTCCCACACTTAATTCTCTCCTTCTTCCCATCAAGCTTCAGAACATCTTCCATCATTCGGGTTCTTTGTGTCAGAATAGCTTCCTAAACACCATCAGGTTGTTTTTTTGTAATGATTTTTTTTTGGAAGACTGCATTGTGGGATGCAGAAGTCTCTAATCATGCCCATATGGCCAGATTCACCATGTGACTATGTTTCCATGTTCCACTTATACACCCTGTGGGAGAGTATGTTTAGACTAGAGGGTTCTTGCTGTGTTCCGCAGTTTGTTTCCTACTCGCACCGGTACTGGAGTGGCAAACAAACCTCTCCACGCACGCAAGCTGCTCTGCTCTCAGGAGAGGTTTCAGCCATCAACTGCGCAGTCCACTGCACCGTACCTGTTAGATTGCATCTAAAAAAAGACTGGCAAACCTAGAGAACGTCTTTGCTTCTGAGCTTCCAGATCTGTGTAATAAAAGTGTTGTGCTTGTTCATGTGAAAAGAATCACGTGGAAAATTCCCCATATGACACCTAGCCCTGTTTCTTAACCTCTTCTGGCTGTCAGCTTGGATTTAGCATTCACTTGACTAGCGTTTCTAATACCCGTCTCATGACACTGATTAGGAGCTCCAACATCATAAGTGACCTTACAAGGTTTTACAAACAAGACATTTTGTACAAGGTTAAAAAGGTGAATTTTCTGTCAAAAGTGCATTTTGGTGCTCACAATGCTGACAGTGGCTTTTTCTGTACACATTATTGATGTTCTCTCATCTTCATGCTGGATGTTGGGCTAGTGTTTCTTTTTTTACCAGCTCCATCAATCCTACTAGTCTTGAATTACATACAGATAAGCCCTCACAGGTTTTTCCTTATATGTTCTAATTCCAAATCCTGCTCTGTCCAAACAAATTTCAGATATTCTAGCAACACAAAGATGTAAAAGAACAAGAACATCTACCTTACTTTTTCCTGGATCCTCAGCCATTGCAACATTACACATAATGAAAAATCTGACAAACTGGCAAAACAAAAGGAGATCACCTGGTGCTTTGTCCCACTCAGAGTTGACTTTTACAAAGTAAAAAATATATGACAGGAGGAGTGGAACTGTAACACTGATCATAAACTACATGAAATCAGTCCACGGCCTGACAGGAACCTCGACCAATACCCTGTAAGACGACAGGATCAAACAACAATAACGAGATGCACCGACTTCTTGGAATAGATGCACCGTCGCTCAAAAACTGCGATTCATTATTAACAATAAAACATATCTTAATAGAATGCCCTGCCTTTGATGATATCGGGAAAAAATACTATAAAAGACAGCAGTATGAAAGAATTCTTTCAGAGAAATCCACCTAAGACGGTTCTGGACTTAGTTTATCTAAAGTTATGTAAAGGTAAAATTTAAGACGTAACATAAAGACGTAGAAAACATGTCAGATGTCAATGCCATTTAATTAGCCTCACTGTGCTGGAATGGCAGTAAATCATAACTACCTATCATCTGAATCGGCACAAGCGCACATGCTTGTATAACAAAACCTGGTTTGTATTCTGTTCTTACTAGACTTTTTTTTTTGTTTGTTTTTTTGGTCATGTCTCTTACATCTAGATCCACAAACCGTTGGGATTTGTATTTATTTCACACATTGTTGTGAAATTTCTTTATGCTCTTAATATACAGTGGCAGTTGTGTACAGCACAATAACAAACAATAATGTGTGGAGGAGTGTGTTTTTTGCCTCCCATTAAGAACGCGCTCTTTCCCAGACAATGAAAACCATGAAGTGCCGCCTTTGCCTACTCGGGATCATGACCTCTGCGTTCTCCTCCAACGTCACTCCTACACTATAGGCGATTAAGTCTGGTGTGTCAGCACAAAAGCACCGCAAAAGCAAATGTTAATCAGCATCTTTTACAATGACCTCCTAGCATGTGTGGATTGAAATGCCATAGCTAACGTAAGCGAAGTCTAGCCTGCTGTGCAAAACGAAGCGCAGAACAGTGCGATTCTCTGTGTGGAGTTTGTCATCAGGGTCAGGGTTTATTCCTACTCCAACGTTCTGCTCACTTTCCTTCCTCCTGAGAAGTGTTTCTTCCCGCTGAATAAGTGAATAGATTTCTTGCTTGACAGAGTTGATAGTGTTACAGCATAAACTCGAAGACATTCCCCGGAAAATATTTCCCCCCACAAACAGCACATTCCTCTTAATTGGATTTTGGAAATTGGTTTTGTTATCTATTCTCAACGTTATGTTTATATTAGCGGTACCTTCTCAAAAGAAAAATGCTCGGTACGCCAATTAAAAGTGGAACGCTGAAAGCACTAACCTCCACACCGAGGAGGTCAAGAGGAGGGTCTGGGATAGCCGAGTTCGAACGTCAGAGGTCACCCTGCACTCCGATTGATTTTCTGCCATGTTTCCTTTACCTTAATGTTATTGAACCATACAGCTGTTACAGTACATTGAAACAGCAAACCATATAAAGCTCTAGTGAGTTATTATTACAAACCCCATTTCCAGAAAAGTTGGGACACTTTCTAAACTGAAATCTATCATTTGTTAATTCACTTTACTTAACAGACAAAAAGACAAAGAAAATATTTTCAGTGTTTTCAATGATGAACTTAAATCTATTTGTTAAATATAAACAAATTGACAGCTGCAACACACTCAAAAAAGTTGGGACAGAGGCAAAATGAGACTGAAAAGGTTTTACAAGTAGCACTGGAAGGTTCCACAATTAGCAGTTTAACTGCTAACAGGTGAAGTCATCAAGATTAAGTACAAAAGGAACATCCACCATAGGCTTAGTCTTTGCAAGCGAGGATGGGTCGTGGTTCACCACTTTGTGCCAAACTTCATTAGAGAATTGTCAGTCAATTCAAATGTTCAATTTGACTCAATGTTTCTCAGTGCAAGATTATAAAGAATTTAGGTCTTTCACCATCTACAGTTCATAATATCATGAAAAGGTTCAGGGAGTCAGGGGAAAGCTTTGTCCGTGAAGGTCATGGGTGGTAACCGCTGCCCTCAGGGGATACTGTTTGAGAAACCGTCATGCTAGTGTGATGGACATAGCCACATGGGCTCAGGAGTACTTTGGAATATCATTCACTTAACACAGTCTGCTGCTGCAGCAAGAAATGCAACCTGAAACTGTATTATGCAGAGAGGAAGCCATATATTAATTTCATGCAGAAACACTGGCAAGTTTTCTGGTGTGTTTCTCTGAGATGGACCGAAAGACAATAGAAACGTGTTCTCTGGTTAGATGAGTCTATGTTTCAGCTTGCTTTTGGAAAAAAACGGACATCAGATTTTCTATGCCAAAGATGAAAAAGACCATTTTGTTACCGACTAAAAGTGGAAAAAAAACAGCATCTGTGTTGGTATGGGAGATCTGCATATACATGTAAAGGTACCAGTGATGCTGGAGCTTATATCAATGTTTTGGAGAAACATATGCCGCTGTCAAGAGAACATCTTTTCCATGGAACTTCATGTCTATTGCAGCAGGACAAAGCCAGGCCTCATTCTGCATGAGTTACAACAGAGTGACTTGACTGGCCTGCCTGCGGTCCAGATCTGTGTCTTATTGAAAATGTATGGCGCATGATGAGGAGGAGAATCAGACAACGGTGACCACGGACTGCTGAGCAGATCAAGTCTTGTACACAACAAGAATGGTGGAAAATTCCACTTGTAAAACTTCAACAATTAAAGTCTTTAGTACTCAAAAAAATTAAAAAGTATGATAAAAGGAAAGGTGCTGATCCAGTGGTAAACATGCCTCTGTCCCAACTTTCTTTGAGTGTGTTACAGGATTTTGTCTGTTAAATAAAGGTTCAAGTGAATGAACAAATTGCAATTTTCAGTTTGTATTGCTTTTTTAGAAATTGTCCCACTTTTCTGGAAATGGGGTTTGTAGGTTACTAGATGGAGGGTCAGTCAAGAGTCATAGGAAGTCACTGTTTGTTGTCTGTCTACCTGCCTGATGGTGTAATGGTTGTGAGATGTGTAATGACTGAATACGAGTGAGTAAGCAGTCTCTGTAAGTTGAGACAGAGGTGAACTGAATGGACATACTTCCTCATTACTCTTTATGACTGTTCTTTCTGCACGTCCAGCTCGTCTTCTTTCACCCACTTGTGACGTACGTGCTGGCTGATAAGCAGCATTCTTGTAGGTCGTCAGTCAATTTGTGACTATTTACAAGCTAATGTGTGGTTTAACCCTTATAGATTAAAGTGTTTTAAAAGTCCAAAAGCCAAAGCATGCTTGCCTTGACCTATATTATATATTTCATGGTGTCATAACACATAATTTGTTAAACACTCTGGCATCTAATGTGGCCAATCTATCACCCAGTCTTGTGCGGAGGATGTGTAATGCACGACACCCAGAAACACAACCATCCTGACTGGGCCTAATGCGTATATATCACTAATGTTGTAGGAAGTATTACATCAAACACTAAAAGAAAATGAGGTTGAAAAAGTACCTGCTTTGACATCATTGCAAGTTAAAACTTATCTTAACATCACAGAACTGTCTCTATACTGTACCTTAATAATTCCAAGGTCTCCGTATTTACTAAGGCTAAGTTTTGCTTTTGCTAACAAAGCACCAATAAAACAGTATAATATTATTAAAAGCTATACGTTCAGAAAAGTTTTATTCAAAATTTACATATAATTATAGAATAGTGCATACAGTGGGAATCTGTACGGTCGACACCCCGCATGAATGGATTAAAAAAACGTGTAGTTATTGAAATGAAGATCTTTTCAGTTAGGAGTATAATGCTATTTATTTAGCATTTTTGGAAGGAGTCTCTAGTGAAGGCTCTTAATAGTCAAAGCTATCCTTTCAGGTTTCCAACACAGAGCATAAGTCTGAATTTCTCCATAACCGGAGACGCTGCATTTGTGGCCATTCCATATCAGCTGTATCACCATTAGTTGTGGCCAATCTGTATCATTAACTATAAATGGTTCAAATGCATTGTGTGTTGTTCATTAATAAATAAATCATTCCTAGTGTTACAAAACAGCTGTGATAAACAGTGTGTGTGTGTGTGTGTGTGTGTGTGTGTGTATATATGTATGTATGTATACATGCAGTACCAGTCAAAGGTTTGGAGACACCTTCTCATTCAATGTTTTTATTTATTTATTAATTTTGTCCTACATTGTAAATTAATAATGAAGTCATCCAGACAAATATCCAAGACACTCTATATATCATGCAGTTAGTGTATTGCAATATTGCATTCATATTGTAATTTCCCAGCTGCAGTAGTTAAGGGGTGTCTAGGGCTAAGGAGTGTCTGCTCTTGTGCTCTCTGCCACACCTGGAGTACAGATGACTGATTTCTCAGCAGAACGCTATAAACACACATACTGAATGTCTTCCCTCTGGCAGCATGTCTAACTATCCTTGGTTGAATCAGTCCCAAGCTGAACTGACTGATGACACATTCAGTCCTTTTGCACATTAGCCCAGCAGGCTGTGAGGTAGGGAAATGTATTCGTACTGTAATAATAGTAAATATACACACATGCTGGAAATGTGGTTTGGGTGTTTGGTATACATCATGTGTGCTTTGAGCTTTGTATGTCACAGGATGTGTGAAAATAAGTCCCTGTAGTCAGGAGCTTAGTCTTGTGGTTCTCACACACACACACACACACACACACACACGCATGCTGCATTCGTGGAATGATTCAGTGGCTGTATTTCACAACAGTCACCCAGTGTGTTGAATACCTGCTCTGACTGGTTGATTAGAGTTGAATATTATATCTGGCCATCACCAGAGATGAATGAGGTACGACACTGTGAGTCAATGGGTGAGCTAAGCATTCTGGAGCTGTTGACATCTGCATAGTAATTCTGGAAGGTTAATGATTTTAGACCTGTCATGGCATAATTTATAAATATGGTGCAAAGAAATTGTATTGATCTGTCAGAGATTCTTTATGGCACGGGTTCAGGATGTAGTGCTTTGCTTTCACCTGATTAAATTAGTGTTATTTGCTTTAGTGTAGGTCAGGTTTTGGCATTTGTCTTCTCTCAGCCTCTATCGCCTCGACTCCAAGCATGGTAGTGCCAGCAAGAACCCCAGCTTGTGCATCAAGATCTTAATGGCAGGATGCAGCCTTGAGAGAACAAAGGAAAGCCATAGAGTTCTTTCTCTCCACACACACGCGCACACACAGCTACCCTGTTTAAATCAGAAAAGCCCTGACTAATGGATTTGTGTGTTTGTGTGGTGTGTGTTATAGTGGTGGAACCCAAAGGGTGTAAAATCCATCCCTTGTTAGGTCTGTCTTCTTTCTTTCATCCCACTTTTATTGGCCTCTAATTGGAGACTGGGTTTGTAATTAAAATAAGAAGGCTTGTGAAATACTGGGGAGAGATTTAGTAGTCAACCATGGTGAAAATCCAACACCCCCCCTCCTCCCCCAATTATTTATTTGGCTAGAGACAAAGGTTGCTTCTGGTGCATCTGGTAGATGAGTTCAGCAAAGTAGCTTGGCACAGTAGGAGAAGTGTGATATCCACACATCCACATGTATCTAGAGAAGGTCCTTCACTCCTCCACACATGCATATGTTGTATGAGACTAAAACAGCCACACCTTCTGTCTGTGTGTATAATTGTTTTCAGGAGACTGTGCAACAGATGCTGTTGCTCCTCTCTGTCACATCAAGCTGACTACAGTGAATGAAAAAAACAACAACAGGCAAATAAATTATTCCTCATGTATGCGCCATTAATCCCTTGTAGATTTTTTTTTTAACCAATGACTTGAGCTGGTGCCAAGTAGGCCAGTGCAAGAGTACAGTGTCAGCAAGCATTTTATAGCTTGTAGCTTTCCCTGTACGTAGTGTCTGTGTGGCTACTGCTTGGTAAACATGGCCTGGTAGAGAACATTATTATCTGAGCCCATTATAGAAATTGAAGTGTTTTTGCTCTGGCAGAGTGAAGAGCGGTTCTGAGCCAAGCCTGATGGAGAGCGAGAGGACATGTAAGCATACACTGGCTTTGATCTAGTATTATGCCTTCCTATTAACTAAAAGCTTTGTGACAGAAGGAACGTAGCAACCAGGAGGCATAGACATGGAAGTAGGAGACAGATGACTGAAGCCTAGTGGCAGATCAGAGAGCCACCAGGATTGGCTTTAACCGAAGTGAGATTCTGGGTCACCCATTAACAGAATTATAACTGGCCAGATGCCTTATTTTTATTTAGTGGATGAACTTGATATCAATGACGAACCAAGAAGGGAGGAATGGCATCAGCATGAATGCAATGTACCCAAATGTGTCTCGATTAAAAGCATCACTTCTGTGATAAAGCCCTCACATCCAAACAATTATAAATTATAGTTTTCTGCCTGCAGCTCATCTCAAAACAAAGGATATATTACAAGCTTCATTGCACAATTCTAATATTTTCCTCAGGTCAAATCTTTGTCTTGCCAGTTGCCGTAACAGTAGGTGATCCATAGCTGTCTTTAATTTAACACGCATGGAATTAACTGTTTCTTGAGTAATAGTTTCACTACATTACTCAGTTTTGGTAGATTCCTTCAATTTTTACTGGTATTGATTCCTCAAATGTAAATTATACAACCAATGCCCTCCATTGTTCCACTGCATATAGTCAGTGGTGTTGAGTTTTCTGAAAAGCTACACGAATGGAAAAACCTGACTGTTCTCATTCGTCCTCTTGTCAGATATGTAGGCTGACCTGATCAAAGACCACATCTGAAAGTGTAAAGATATGATTCTTTTGTGTAGTTCAGTACTGAAAGTAAAAACGGATCTGTGCTCAAAAGTAAGCTCAAAATAACACCTCTTCAGCCAGCTCATATGAACAGTATCAACGTTATGTTTATGACCAGAATGGAAATCTTGTTTTTGCCTCTTTTTGTACATCCTGATCAGGTTTTTTCATTTGTTTCCCAATTACATTCATTCCTTAATAATCAAATATTTGCCTTTAGGGGGTGTATTGAATCATCTTGGGAAGCTCTTGATTCATCACTGCTGACTCATTGCCACGATTCACTGATCAGATTTCCTGTGAGTTGCATACGTCTGTTGCTTGTGTAGATAACCTACTTGTGATTATCTGGGGAAGCATTATCATTGATTATCATTGGCCAGCTTCGATAACTTCCCTTTGCCTGGAAAGCACCAGTTTCTGTTGGCCACTTGGAGTCTGTTTAATTATTGATCGAGATCATATCAATCTAAGATATTGCTGTAAAAGCCCTGAGGTAAGATATTTGTCTTTCTATTGTGCTTTAGCCTGGTTTTGCTTATCACACATGCAATTTGCTGAACACACACAACCTTTTTTTTATTTTTGATGACCTAGAAGGATGTCAGGTTTTTTTTTTTTTTGGTCTCTTTACTTAACATGACACATCCTTGTTGTGCCTAACACACAGACCCACACATATAGTCATGCCTCTCTAAGACAGGAAGCACATTCAGTACTTCCTTTAGCTCAGGAAGCTGAGCTCTGAGTAAATAGCATTTTAATCTTAATGCATTACTGAACGTGTCTGACCGACACACACTGCAGCAATGTTCAGTATATATGTTCAGTAATGTCTGCCTGTAAGAATACTGACTGAGGAAAACATCACATACTAGTCATGTTGGTTGATGACGGCAGAAGTTTCCAATGTTATGCAAAAGGTTGATTGCTGAATGATTTGGATGACTTTTAGGAAACTTCCCATTTCCCCAAACCGTAGATATGTCAGTGTTTGTGGGGGAAAAAAAATATGGTGTTGATGGATCGTTTCTCTCACAGGAAGTTAGCCCACTGAATTCAAAGTCATGGCTGCTAACCTGCTGTGTTTGGTCTAATCCTTTCCGTGGAAAAGATGTGTAATTTCTGTGGGATTTGGTTCAGTGTAGCTGATGAACTGAAAGCCTTTTCCCTGTTTTGATTCACTCGCTGCTATGTAAACTGAATACAACACAACAGGTGCATGGTGCCTGGATCTGTCCTGGTCTGCTGCCTGTGAGTAAAAAGATCATATCTGCTATGGCTTTTCTACACTGTATATTCCATGGCAAGATAATTTTAGGAGCCAAGCAGCAATCCTTAAGAAAATAATGGTGGTAAATGTTTTATCTGTTTTGCATAGATTGCAGCTTCAGTTAATCAGGTGTGATTTGAAGAATTTGAAGTGGAGTTGAAAATTGTGGCTTTTCCCTAGAAACCTGGAACTACGTACTGAGATTAAGATATGAGTTTGTGGTGGAGGGATCATAGAGTAGGACCGACGATACGAGTGTGTTTATAAAGTCTGCAGAGGAATAAGAGTTTTAAAGGAAATATTTAGAAAGTATCAAGCCATTTACCTCTTTACATAGTCCAATGGTGGATACACACCTACAATCCTCACTTTCGTAATTACATACCTGTCCTGTTAGTTTTACTATAGGCGATGAATAAGTTGTAATAGTTATTGACTGGTATGTTTTTTAAGATAAATACCTGAAGATGATTCTGACTGTTAAGGGGTTTCAATTACTGTAGTGTTGTCCACTAGAATATTTCTTTGTCAAATATTATCCATGATCATTTGGTGGTCTTGGGGAGTCAGTGTAATTGTACATACTGGGTATAAACATTCCTGGGGCAAGTAACAAACTCCTTGATTTACAGTTTCAGTAAATAAACACTGCCAGGTGCAGACATTAAACGTCCGTAGTTTTGAAAAATCTTCCAATCAGTAGCTCAGACTTTTAAACATTGTAGTCAGGGATTCTGCTGGCAGTTAGCTGAAGAGGAAAACCCAAACTGCCCCTCTCTTAAATCCTCCCTTCTCATAAACACCTGATTGCTGGGATTGCTAGCTTTCTGAATTTCTGAATTGGGTCAAGTTAAGACTCCTCCTTGTTCTGATTGACTGGATGTCAGTAGTCAGATGTTTTTTGTCTGGAATATTACAGTGACTGGAATAGATGGATGGATGGATAATCTGTCATTGTCATTGCTCAGTAATAAGATATAAGTGTATCTATACACGTATATACATACGTAAACAAGTGTAGCTAGAGTGTATCATGTCGATTAATACTACTACTAATAAGATCTACATATCTATATCTATCTATATATAATATAACGTGTCTGTCAAGTGCAAGTGGATTTAAAGCAAATAAGCCATATAAGAATGTTCAAATATGAGGTATATGAATAAGTGTAAAGTGCAGATGCGTGTAGGCTGTAGCAAGGAGTTCAGTGTAGTATGGAGTTCTGCAAAGTGACTGAAGTGGGAAAGAAACTGTTCCTGACCCGACTGGTCTTGGCACGGATGCTCCTGTATCTCCTCCCGATGGCTGGCAGCTATACACTGTATGGCCTGTAAACATCTTTTTTACGAGATGCCAAAATATTTCACCAAACCATATCCAACCCTAATTTTCCAACCCTACCTTTAACTATAATTCCCAGTTATTAACAAATAAGCACTGAAAAAAATAGTTTTCAAGCAATAACTGTTAAGTAAAGCCTGGTTCTTGGATATAATGAGAATAGAAGTGTTAAGATGATAGCAGGCATTAGAGGATGGTCACCAGAGTCACTAATAACTACCAGAGATGTTTTATTGTAATCCCCAAGTTGTGTTGTGCTTCTTAATCCTAAGCCTTTGCCATAGACAATTAGTGTTTTGTGCATCTGTCACACTCTCTCATTAGTCTTCGGAGGTCTTACTGTAATGCATAAACAGCTTTGTATCCAGAGGTACCAGGTGACGGTGCCTAGTGACAGTCAGCTGAGACGTGTGATTGCAGTAAAACATTTACCTCTATAACTAACCGCTGGTGAGTGTATCAAGGATCCTGGTGTCTTTATGAGACTGATGGTTGTAGTCACTAATGTGAGCCAATTGCAAACACCAGTTCCTTTTTATAGCTCTTTTTTTACCTCTCTATCTGATTAGCTTATGTGACTTTGCTCAAGGCTAGCACTGGTCTCCTGTCGTGTAGTGTGTCTGTGTGTCTGTGTGTGTGTGTGCGTGCGTGTGTGCGTGTGTATGCATTAAGGCAAGCCATGTGCTGAATGGTCATTCCCTGCTGTTCCATACAACACACAAATGCAACGTGATCTACCCTCTGGGATTTTCCCTGAGAGATGGCGTGGTGGGGGGTGTGGGGTTTTGAGGCACTGAACTATTGCTTGAGTCAATTATTGACTGAGATAACCTTTACAGTGTGTTACAGGATGTTGGTCCTGCCTCTGGTAAAGGCTTGTTTGTTTTTCTAGCTAGCTGAAATATGAAATATGAAAGGCATCTGCACTGTTTTTGAAATGCAGTTTCTTTCTTCTCTGTGTAAAATAGTAAAAATTATGCATTATAGTGACCTCCAAACGTGTGTGTGTGTCTGTGTGTGTGTGTGCATGAGAGCGAGAGAGAGAACGAGAGAAAAACAGTTTGACACACAGCCAGCCTTGGCATTGTTTAATGGTGGGAAAATGCCTTATCGTCACTGGTTATCATTAAGCACTAGAAGACAAACACCAACAGGTTAGTAAAGGTGCAAAAATGACTTTCAGGCTAATAAATAACACATTTTCTGGAGGAAGAGTGGTAGGATTTATCTTTATATATA